>JAOEGS010022218.1:113968-126595 GCA_025447755.1 Corythornis vintsioides | reverse complement strand
TTGGTCTAGGTGCCCCTGCTCTGGCAGGGGGGTTGCACTAGATGATCTTCTAGCTCCCTTCCAACCCCTAATATCTGAATGTTCTCACTCTGAAAACTACTGCATCTGTATTTCCCCCCCGTTGCAATAACTGCCAATCTAATAGATGGTCTTGACAAGATTTTATATCACCTTTGTGTCCAAAGTAGGGGGGTTAGAGCAGGTTGAAATACTTCCATTTTTAATGTATAAACCTGATATATTTGAATCTGGGTATGAGTAAATGCTGTTGGAGCAGCTGGTCCATCTCTTCCAGTTTGGCCTGTGCAGTTCACTGCTTCTCAGAAAGCCACAGAGCTGCAGTCACTGCAGGCTGCTCTAGCCCTGGCTGGGAGGTAGGATGGGTTTATGGCCAGGCTGCCATTGTACTTACATTGAAGGAAGGACTTCACTTGAAAATAACAGATTCTTTGTTGTTCAGTCAGGGTTTAGGATGTTAAATTGCAAACCACTGTCCTCTTACAGGACCAGAAGTGTCCCTTGAGAAGTGGAATAAAAAATGAAACCTCAAATCTCATCTGCCCTGCATTTCACCTGTTTGCAGGTGAACTCCTGGGTCTGGTCCTTCACTAAGCACGCCCTGGATGAATGTCAGGCTGGGCTGGATTTCCTTTGCAGTGCAGGTCTGGAGCCCTGTGTGAGTGTGGTTTACAAAGCACATCAGGCTGAATGTGCTTGTTCTTATCAGATGGCAGCATTTCAAAGCCACCCTGGTCTCTCTCAAACAAATATCTAATTAAATTTTACACTGTAGGCTCTTTGAAGCCTTTTCAGAAGCTTTGATTAAAAAAAAAATATATATATAAGCCAAACTTCTCTATGGCAATGTTCCAATGAAGCTGTTTGTGTGCTTTATCTGCTTTTCAGGGGGTTTTGTGTTGTAATTCAGGCAGCTCAAACTATGGCACTCCCTGCTTTCTCAAGGAGTGAATGTGTACCCCTCAGGGCCCTGGTTTCCCTTTGTTCTCAAGAGTTTCTTCATGCTCTCATTAGTATTAACAAGTGTAATATATGTGCATCAAAGAAAAATACACACTTAGAGAAGGAATATGGTATGTGACCTGGTGAGAAATCAGTGCTTGCAGGATGGCTCTGGAGGTTTGACTTCCCCAGCTGTGCTGGACCAGCAGAGTCTCATGTGCCATTAAATATCTCTCCCTGCAGCAGAGTGATTTCTCTTTAGAGATACAGGGGTGAGCAGGTGCTCAAATCCAGCAGCATTCATGGGATTTGAAGCCCCTGTTACCCACACGTGCATGTGGAGTTAATAACTGTATGTGAGCCAAGTGATTTATGGGTGCCTAGGGAAGATCTCTTCCCAAGCTGTGTGGGTGTTAAATGAGTGTACTTGATTCCTTGCATTTTGAGAAATGAAGTGCTGTGCAAATACAATTTTTGAAACCATCTCTTGTCCTTTAGCTGACACACTTCCCAACAGAAGGAAGAAATGGAATGTGTTGAACTTGTTCCACCTTAGCAATATTTCATCTCCTAGAAGCTTCAAGTCATCTATTGTCTGCTTATTTTATGGCCATTTAGCTGGGTGATTTTTGGAGGAGCTTGAAGTCCTTGTCTGTTACTGGAGAGCAGCTGATCTTAAAGTTGAGTGGGATGATGTATTTGGCTAAACTGTACACAGGGCTGTTTGTACACAGCTCTGAACGTGGTGTAATGGAATAGGATGCCCTGAAAGCAAACTGGAAACCCATGCAAACTAGTCCCACTTTAGTAACAGAGCATCCATGAAAATCAACTGTTAAAGATCTGTTTCTAGGTTTCTAAACATCTCTTTTCCAACCATGGTCAGAAACTAGAAAAGCAGTAGCAGCAGATTCATCACAGTGCTATCTGCTGACCTGCTGCTGCTGAGAACATGCATTGCAATATACTGGATTGCTTTTCATTTCTCTCTGCACTCAGCACTGCAGGTTTTGTTGTTCAGGAATAGGAAATGTTTTACAATATTAGTTTTAGTTGGTTTGGGTTTTGTTTTTTTTTTTAAAGAAAAGGGAATTGTCCTTTTAAATAAAATATAAAACAGATAAAAGGCATCCCATCAGTGAAATGCATCTCACAGCTGTAGTCAGAATGGCAGCTTCTATATTTAACTTGGCAACTTCCCCATGTAACAGGCTACAGCTCTCAGTGACATTTCAGATATAAGTAATAGCCTCTCCATTTTTTGGGGGCCCACTTCTTTTGCATCCCCCAAACAACAGCAGTGGATGCTCGTGGAGGATGAGAGGAAAGGGCTACATAAAGTGGTCTAGTAAGTAGTTTAATTGATTAGAAAAAAAAAAATCTTAGTCCCATATTTGCTTCTTTTTCTTGGAGCATTTAAAAAACCAAACAATGTACAAATGCCTCTGTGACATGAGTGCCATGGCTGCTGTATGATGATGGGTGTACCTGCAGAAGCATTTCCCCATCTTTTATCTTCACTGGCACATTCTAGCCTTCCCTCAGTGCTGCTTCTCACACTACTGCTGCTCCCTTCTCTGGTTTTCTGCTTCCTTCTGTGTCAGCAAAAGAAAAGGGGAAAGAGCTGGTAGTGCTGACTGCATATGAGCATCTGAACATCACTGCTTCTTTTAGGGTAGCTGCTGATGAGAAATTTACTAGTTAATTGAAAGGAATAGGAATGTCCTTATCTAGAATGCCTGTAGCTTAGTCTAAAATATATATATATATATAAAACAAATGAGATATTCCAAGATGTTCCTGTTTCTTTTGGCTGTAGAAGAAACCTGGGGTGACTGGCTCAGAGGTGGATGAGTAAAGTTATGGGAGTTGAGTTTCTCTAAGGAAAAGACACTCCCAAGAGACAGAAGTGATCTTCATTTCTTAACCCAAATTATTCCTCTTTTCCATCTTTTTAGGTAGCTCTGTGTTCTGTCTTTGATTGTAGCTCAGATACAAGGACAAAAGGCTGGACATCGTTTAGGAACTTCAAAATTAAAGTTATTCAAAAGAGTTCTTCAGCTCCTCACTGAAATTGCTGACAAGCATAAGGAGACTTTCTCAGTCCACACAAAAAATCTCCCTTCCAGCCTGACCATTTTTGAGCATCATTCCCAAAGGAGCTATTTCTGTGTGGAGACAGCACAGATGTGAGCATGCTTCTCCTTGGAGTTCTGTCTTTTATGGCTCTAGTGGAGACTTCCAGGAAAAGTGTGTGTGGGTGCCTTCAGGAGAAGCAGAAAGAAACCTTTCACAGTAAGGGCTCTTTTCTTAGCTTATTCTGTTGGAATCGTGATGGGAGGCTGGTTCAGGAGCCTTGATTCCTTGAAAACTGACTCTGCTGTTGTAGTAGGGCAGGTAGAGTGTAAAAAGAAATCTCCCTGCGTGGTTTGATTGTTAAGGGCACTGGAACCCTTAGCAGTAAGCTCACTAGCTGCTTCTTTTTGAGAGGCTTCATCTGGTTGATCCTGGAAGGCTCTGCAGAATTGTATTTCCATGTTTTGAAGATGTAATTGACTTAGAGAAGCCTCAAGAGCACCTGGTCTCAGCAGAGGAGATGGTGAGGCATTGCTGACACAGGGGCAAGAGGGTGGCTGATTTGCTGGCAGGGTGCAGCAGTGTCTGTGCCATAGCAGTGTTCCCCAGCCTGCTTCCAGGACCCAGCCTCTGCAGCTCAGAGGAAGGAAAGGGCAGATGTTGCCCTCCCTGAGATTCAGAAATGAGAGCCTGACCTCATATGCACCCTATAAGTAACATCTCAGTTTTGGGTTTGTGTGAACTAGCATCAGGCAGAGTAAATCTAGCAATCTTTTCAAGTTCCTTCCATTGATATTGACTATTTACTGACTCCTGACAAGCACAGAGTGCATTCTTTCAGTGCTGTCTGGTTTTTGGGGAAACCTCTATCTGCTTTTCTGCAAATGGATATGACTGGAGAGTGACAGACAGGCTTTCTTCTTAGTGTGAGTGACATCAGGATGAGCCCCAGTGCTGTGGGTGATGGAGGGGAGGATGATAATACTGTCTGATCCAGGAGAACTTTGATAAGCATCAAGTACAAAAATAGCTCTTCTGTTCATGTGCTCCTCTAAGTCAATGTTGAAGACTAGGCTTGTTGTGGCAAGTGCTGCAGTCTCAATAGTTCTTCACTATAGAAAAAAAAAAAAAAAAGAATAACCAAGAGAAAAGCTGATTAGATGCCTGAAAAAATGTATTTGCTGCACTATAAAGAATCATTTTGAAGACTGGAGGGATGTGAGAGAATAGAAAGAGGATGTAAAGGGAGCAGGAAGAATGAAGGCATAGGCAGTGTGAATAGAAGTGTGAGGTTTTTAACGCTTTGAAACATGGGAAGTTTGGAACTGGGGTTTTCATTGTGTGCAAAAAACTATGTTCAGTTGAGTGTCATGATTAGCAATGGCTACCTTTCTATTCTAAACTCTGCAATGTAATCAGTAGAAATACATCTATTGTGTAATTTTCCTAACAATTGATAGATCTAATGTTTTCACGTTTTGGAGAAAATCATGTTTGCTATAGATTCCTAGCAGCATAAATAATGTATAAATATGGGACCTTCTGCTTCTGAAAATACTGCTTCATAAATCCTTCTAGATACTGGGAGTAAAGTGAATTTGCCTGAACCTACCAGTTCAGTGATTGAGACAGAGCCAGTGGATTCCCCAACGAGTGGGTTCACCTGTAAGAGAAGTCTGTGCATCTGTGGCCAGTTTTCTTTTTAGTTGATTCAGTGAGTTAAATGCAAGTAATGAAGACTGTTAACTTACTAGTACAAGCACCAACAACAAAAAAAAGGGAAGAACAAAGTCTGAAAAAGGACAAATAATACTGAACTGATGACCCCCAGTTAAGGTTGATGGGAATCAGGCTTCTGCATCATCTCCACTGGGGTATCTGCTGCATCTAGGGCTGGCAGCCACTTCCATCACTCACACTTCAATCCTCCATGCTTCAGTTTTCATCCTTTTTGCTTACAGCTCTAGCCCTGGGGAGCTGTCCCAAAGGTCTCTATATAAAGCAGTTCAAAGCCTAGCCTCACATGTACTCAGGGGTTGAAATAGATGATGTAAGAAGTCACCCAGGCACATGATGGGAGGGAGGGTGCTGCCAGGGATACACTTAGGGCTTTCAGGCCCATCAGGAGCTGGAGCTGATGGATGGAGAGCTCCAAGGTGGAGGAGTCCAAAGTGCTGCAAGCACTGCTGCTTCTCTGCCACAGCAGAACAGGGATGTGGGTGAGAATGACTGAGAAAAGCTTCCTAGTTTCCACTGCTGTTAATTCTGGCTGGTTATTTATTTCCTTTTCAACCAGACCAGGGTAGAGGTGGTGACTGTTGTAACATTCCTCTGGAGAAAAGAGCAGTTTATTCTTTGGTGAGGGTGTCAAGAGGAATGCTCCTGGCAATTCCTCAGTGTCATTTTCAAGTTCCTTCATGGTAGCTAATGAACTCTTTCTGTTTGTCTGAAGGTCTTGGCTGTGGCACTGGAAGGTGGAAAGAGCAGTTAAGCAGATCTGAACTGTAGCTTTGCATTTTCTTTTGTCTGCAGACAGCCAGCCTTACCCTTGAGAGGGTTGTATGTCCAACTGGCAGGTGACAGTCTAATTTTCATTTCCCTTTTCCAGAGTAAGAGTGTTTCCAAAGCTGCCAAATTTGGCCTTGGTGGAACTTAACAGACTGGAGACCAGTCTAGACACACACTAGACCAGTCTAGGCTGTGTCTGAGATGCACTGATCCACACGTGGCATTAGGGAAGGACTTGTGGGTGATGGAATGGTTGGAGGTTGTCTTGAGCATAGTGATTGCAAAATGAAAGGATTCTTGGAGGAGTTCAGCAGAACTGCTACCTTAGGCTTCTGTAGGGCAGACTTTGGCCTGTTCAGGAGACTGGGTGAAGGGCAGAGGAGTCCAGGAAAGCTGGACATGCTTCTAGAAGGAAATCTGAAAGGCACAGGAGCAGGTCATCCTCATGTGCTGCAAGGCAAGCCAGCAGGGAAGAAGGCCAGCCTGGCTGAACAGACACTTGCTGGCAACTCAGGAGAGCAAGGAGGGTTTCTGAGCTTTGGAAGAAGAGACAGGCAACTCAGGAGGGCTGTGAGGATATTGTGAGGGAGAAAACTGGAAGGGCTAAAACCCATTTGAACCTTAATCTGGCTACTGCTGGAAAAGACAGTTGAAAATGTTTCTGTAAATATATTAGTAGAAAAGGGAGGACTAAGAAGGATCTCCATCCTTTATTGGATGTGGGGGAGACATAGTGACCAAGGATGAGGAAAAGACTGAAGTACTGAGTGCCTTCTTTGCCTTAGTCCTTAATAGTAAGTCCAGTTGTTCTTGAGGTGCCTGGTTTCCTGAGCTGGAAGACAGGGACAGGGAGCAGAAAGGAGCCCCCATAAACCAAGGGGAAATTTTCAGTGACTTACCACATCACTTAGACATATACAAGTCTCTGGTGCTAGATGGGATCCACCCAAGGGTGGAAGTGCTCACCAAGCCACTTCCCATCATTTATCAGCAGTCCTGCCTAATCAGGGAGGTCCCAGCTGACTGGAGGTTAGCAAATGTGATGCCCAACTACAAGAAGGATCAGAAGGAGGGTTCAGAGAACTCCAGGCCTGTCAGTTCAATCTCAGTGCTAGGGAAAGATATGGAGCAGATCATCCTGAGTGCCATTAATGTGTCATGGACAGGACAACCAGGGGATCAGGCCCAGCCAGCATGAGTTTATGAAAGGCAGCTCCTGTTTGACTAACCTGATCTCCTTCTATGACAAGATGACCCACTTAGGCTGTGCATGTTGTCTACCAGGACCCTAATAAAGCCTTTGACACTCTTTCCCACAGCATTCTCCTGGAGAAACTGTCTGTTTATGGTTTGGATGGGTGTGCTCTTCACTGTGAGAAAAACTGTCTTTGTCTTTGGGCTGGGCCCAAAGGGTGGTGGTGAATGGAGTTAAATCCAGTTGGCAGCTGATAACACAAGTTGTGTTGCTCAGGGCTCAGTTATGGGGCCTGTTCTCTTCATAATCTTTATCAATGATCTAGATGGTCTTTTCCAACCAAAATGATTTGATATTTCTGTGGCTTTTCTGTATTGATATTCCTGGTGATTTCCAGTGTACCAGAAAACCTGAAGAAATACCCCACTGCAACCCCCCCATGTTTCTGGGCACTGTGAAGTCAAGTGCAGAGGCCCTGTAGTTCTGAAGAACCTAGACAGGAGAATGGAAAGCTGCTTACAAGCTTTCCGGAGAGCTTCCTTCTGTCTTGAGGGTGAAGGACAATAATTCTGAGGAAGCACTTCTGTGGACTTTCATACAAGGGTTGTTTATTTTCCATCCTTGAGCTGGTGTGAAGATCTGTGTGATCATTTACACTCTTCATGCAGTGGAATGCTCCCTCTTTAAACAATTTGTCTTTTACAGTGGACTTCTGTAAAGGTCTGTGGACATTACGTGCATTCGTGGAAGTGATTCTGAACCTCTTGGATTTTGGAATAAATAATTTCCTAGAGTAAATTTTTTGGTAATATGAGGCTGGGAAAAGATAGTTTATCTTGATTAACAGCAGAAAGAAGTCAATCCACATGCTTTTCCAGGGCCCAGTTGTCTGATAAAAGTTTGTCATGCTGAAAGAAAATCTAATAGGAACGATAGTAACCTTATGCTCTGGTCTAAAAGAAGAGTTACTGGCTTATAAGCAATTTGTTTTTCTCTTGTTTTTTCAGCTTGGATACCTGTGGAATTAGTGACTCTTCTAGACATGATTTCAAAACCACCTCACGGGAGAAAACTGCTTTCAGTTGGTCAGACGGTTCTGTCCTAAAACAATGGTGATATGTTCAAATGTCTTGTTACTGGGTTTGAAATAATTTTGCTTTTTTAAGACTTTGAAACTTTGCTGTAGGTGATGGTGATAATAACTTGCTTTGCAAATGTATGCAGGTTGTCCAGGTACATGAAGCAGACCTTTAAGACCAGCGGGCCAGCAGCACTAAATAAGTGCACAGAAAATCCCTGTCATTCAATTAGAGTAGCTGGGGAGGCACAAATGAGATAAAATCATTTTGCATCAAATGCTCATGCTGTTCTGAATGTTTTTAAGTCTTGGTACACTAGCACCCAAAACTACGTTTCTGTTAGTATTTAAAATGTAGGAATTTGCTGATTTAGAAGATCAATGAAATCAAAAGATAAGCTGCAGTGAAGCTGGAGGCTTGGAACAGTCTGCCAACACTTGGTCACAGAAAAGAAAAACAACTTAAAATACAAAATGTTACCAAAAGAAATAGTTAAAGCCAGAAGTTTGGAAAATCTCTCTTTTTAAATTGTAGGAGTATTCAAATGATGTCTTGAAGTATTTGAGCTGTGATGCATAGAGGAGTTCTGTATCTTTTGATTTCAGTAACAGCCATGCTTTCACTTCATGCATATGTTCTGACAGAATGCATTTGAATCCTGAACTGGAAAATACTTTAAAATGTCCCTTGAGTCTAGAAGTGGATTCTCTGGTGTGAAAGCATCTTGCTGTTGATCAGCTCTGTTAGTGTGAAGGTTGAGGGATGAAAACCAGCATTCAGATACCATAGGGTTCTGCACAAAGTGAGAATCTAAACAGATAAGAAGACCATTTGTTTGGGATTATCTTGGATAGGAGCTGTGGTGGTGTTCTGGAATTTTCCTTCTGTGTGCTTGCAAGGCATTTATCATCAATGGTGTTCTGCTTAGATTTAAAAATAGAAATAGTGATAACAATTCATGTTAGATTTAAAAATAGAAATAGTGATAACAATTCATGTTAGATTTAAAAATAGAAATAGTGATAACAATTCATGTTAGATTTAAAAATAGAAATTATATCAATTCATTATTTGTTTGGGGGTTTTTTATGACTGTTTTGGGGCAGAAGATTGCTTAGTCCATCGAGGGGTATATATAAGAGAGATAAAAAAAGAGGTATGTTGTCTATAGCTACTCTCAAATCTTTCCTTAATTGTCCACTTTTTCTTCTTTTATTTATTTTAAAAGAATTTTGTATTTTTCAGCAGAGCAAATCTGTTTGTGAATATCACCTGATATTAGGGGCTCTATGTGTTTATTTGTAAAAGTTCAACCAAAGGCAGGGGATATGGGATCTGACATGGGATGCCCACAAGCCAAACTGTTTCAGAAGTCAGGAAGAAGCAAAAAAAAACCACTGAGGTTGGGTGTTGTGCCTTAGACCACATTTTGGCTTTACATTTGTGGAGTCTTTGCTGAAGTGAGCTCTGCAGGGGGGTACATCTGCCAGGATTTACCATGCCCACAGTGTAGCAGCCCCCTTTAGAAAAGTGATGTTGGAAAACATCATATGGTGGCAGAGCTTGAGCTGAGAGCAAAGCTGAGCACTCCCACTGCACGGATGCCTGTCAGGAAGGATGCTCCAGAAGATTCCTTCTGCATCTTGCCTTCAGTGAATGAACAGGAGCAGCCTGGCTTGGTGATTTGTAGTACAGAAAAAGCCTCTCAGCTGTGACTTCTCCACCAGAGGAATGATGAACCTCTGCTGCTTCATTTCCAGAGCAGCAAAGTAGATTAGGTGGTGTTCTGGGTGTTGGGTACTGTCTGCATCTGATAATGTTTTCTAGGGCTGCAATATTTTCTTTCTATTATCTGAGGAAGCCAGGAGATTTGTGTAGGTACTAGAATAGGAGAGAATGCTTCAGTAATTGCTCTGCTTCTTAGTGTCTGGGGTTTTTTTTTAGGTTGCCTTTATCACCACCTTTCTTCCATGTCTTGATGTAATTTGATATTTTTAAATTGTGTTTTTTTTAACTTGAACCTTGCAAATGCAGAGTGATATTTCAATGAGTTTGACATATTGTGATAGAAGCCTGGAGAGGTGCTATTTAAAAACAAAAAAAAATCGAGATACTTTTTTTCTTAGACTACAATTACAAAAATTTACTTCATTATATGATTGTCAGCTCTTCAGTGGGCAAAACTAATGATGCTCTGCGTGCCCTGACTATGCATTTCAATACATAACATGTATTATTTGTAAATTTAACTATTTTTCTTTTTTTTTCATGCTAGGAACAGTTAAAGGGAGACTTACAATGTCACTGAACTAGATGGGTTTTTATTATGCAATTGAGATGTGCTTCATTCTGAACTGTTTTAACATAATTTTTGTAGCAGAATTAACACAGCATGTAATTTCATCCTTATACTGCATTATCTATACTCAAGCTACTCACCCAATTAAGAAAAGTAGGAAAGAATACTGAGCCAATTAAACAAATTGACCGTTCTGGGAGACTATTTGACAAGCTCTTTTACATCAAAACCTCCAGATACTAATCTGATGGAGAATTTCTTTGGTTCTGATAAAAATGCCATCCTGATACACATCTATGCTGGAAACATACATTGGTTCATCAAAATACTGTTGCAGTTGATCGACAAAATATTCCCATCCTCTGTGGAGAAAAGAGCTAGGATATGTATAAAAATATCTTTATAAGCCACAATTATCTCTTTGGAGCACAAGATAACAATCATTTGAATGGAAGGTTTACATTATTTGAGGGAGAAAGCAGTTCAGAAGTGTTAAACCACTTTACCACCACCCTGTGGTAAAGAAAGAAGTCAGTGTTTAAGAAAAAAAAAAACCTCTTTATAAGGTTAACATTTGTATTGCATTAAAAACATCAGGGGATATTTTATCAGCATATGAAGAGTATCACAGAAACAACTCACTGAAGAACAGTTCTGGGCCAGTAAGCATGCTTTGAAATGTTGCATCTCAGTCTTAAATGCACATGCAGCTTTCAAATATGGTTTTAGTTCAGACCTGTGCCTTCATATTGCTAGAGTTTAAACCAAAATAATGAATTAGTAATTCTGGTTTATTTATAGATGTGTTAATTGGATTCAGTCACATAATATAAGTGATTTATCATCTGTCATGAGTATAAAGCATTTAAAGGGCAAATAATCATTTAAACTATTATGTCTACTTTTACCCCTTTGTTTTTGTAACTTGGTATACCTTCTGTGAGCATCCTGAGTAAACAGTAGGTGGGTGAGAAATTAATTTCCTAATATTCTGTCTTTTCTTATGGAAGTACTAGGAAGTCAATATTACATAGAGACAAAATCCATCTGTCATAAATGAGTACTGTTGCATGGAGGATGTTCATGTAATTCCCAAGTGGCTGTGTAAATAGTTACTATAAATGCATTTATTAATCTAAACTTCAGAAAAGTCAGGCAGGAAAGATGAAGTCTGTAATAGGTTGTCAATTTGAATCATGTGATAAAATAAAACAGAAGTGAAAATGAATCAGAAAAATAAATTCCTGGAACAAAGTATGTCCAGTAATGTGTAAGATCTGGATCTATGCTTGAAATTATTAGGAAATCCAACCTCCATATAGGAGAGGGAAATAGTATTAAATGAAGTGACCATTGAATACATTTCATTACTTAGTAAATCAAGTTTTGTGCTTTCAGAGTATTCCCTATTAGTGTGTTCTGCATACTTGGATGGTAGCAGCACAGAACTAGTGCAGAAGCAAGAGAGCAGATCTGGAAAGAAGATTGAGGATGTGTTTGCTATATAAGGCTTGCAAATGTCACTAATTTGACTTCCAACATGTCTTTGCAATATGTCCCCCTGCATTTCTAGGCTATTATTCAGAAATCTCTTCAAATCATTATACAAGCTGAAAGCTTTAGCTGGTTTCAGTTCAGCCTCCTTAATTGAGTTGGAGCATTCACTTCCACAATCAAACACACCATAAATTATGGCTGGAGAAGAAAACGTCCATCTTTCCTGCATTCATTTTTGCAAAGGTTGATAATTAAGTTGTTCAGAATAGCTGAAAGAATCAAAATATTACATGACTGCCTCTGAAGGATGAATGATTCCATTCCAAGACATTGCATTGCATTACATATTGTGATTTAAAGGGGGGGGGAGATTGCTTCTTTCCTTTCATATGCAAGTTTTTGCTTTGGGTTTAGGAGTTTTCCTTCTGTCATGCCTATTATTTTTTCTTCAGTAATCCTAGATTGGTTGCTGCCTTCCAGCTCTGAGGAACCAGGTGGGACTCCTGAGTTTGCCTGTGTTGCCATAAGCTAGCAAAATGTTGGATGAAATATTGCCAGTCCTTTCCTTTCTGTAGTGCTGTGTCCTAACACAGGCTGCAGTTCAGAGTCAGTGGCTGTGCCATTCACCTCTCACTGGGAACCAGGTGTTCTGGAGCTGAGGGTAAGCAGTGGTGGTGTCACCCTTTTCCTTACACTGCTCTGTCTCTACAGGAGTTGCTACACTTAACTCTGCAGCTGCTTTGGGACTTCTGCCCAGCCTGGGAAATGTGCACAAATGGTGTCCAGGATGTGTGAGAATGGCTAAAAAGAATTAGAGAACAGTGTGCTCTTTAGAGAGGATGGAGTGGGAAATTATGCTCTGCATTTTTCTCTTAGAGAGGTAAACTACATAACTCATAATCAAACCAATCTGAGATCTCACAGAATCACAGAGTGTTAGGGGCTGGAAGGGAGCTAGAAGATCATCTAGTGCAACCCCCCTGCCAGAGCAGGGGCACCTAGACCAAGTCACC
>JAOEGS010022218.1:81706-105122 GCA_025447755.1 Corythornis vintsioides | reverse complement strand
TGAGCAGAGTCTGGCTCCATCCTCCCTACACTGCCCTGAACATCTTGACAGACACTGCTGAGCTGCCCCCTCAGTCTGCTCTTCTGCAGGCTAAAGAGCCCCAGCTCTCTCAGCCTCTCCTCAGCAGGGAGATCTCCACTCCCTGCAGCATCTTGGTGCCCTGTGCTGGACTCTCTCCAGTAAATCTCTGTCTTTTCTGAACTGGGGTGCCCAAAAATGCTCCAACCTGAGGGGCTGTCCTGAGACCTGGCTGCAGGAAACCAGATGTGGCCAGTGCTGGGGTTGCTGTGTGATCTGCTCTGCTTTTGTCCTGCTCTGGCAGAGGGGTTGGTCTTGATGATCTTCAGAGATCCCTTCCAACCCCTGGCACTCTGATTTCTCTGGGCTGGGTGCAGAGAGGTGTTTTGCCACTAGCCTGAAGCTGGGAAGCTGCAGTCTCCTCATTTGCAGTGACTTCTGAATCTCCTCGTGTGCCTAATGAGAGAACTGTGTGTTGTGATTTAATCCTGGGCAGTTGGGTAAAATGAGGTTATTATTATTATTTAGAGATTTGTGTGTCGTGATTTAAACCTGCCTTCTATTAGGTAGATTTTTTTAAAAATAGATCTTGCAGGAAGTACAAAGCATTAAGTGTAAAAAATGATCTGTAACACAAGACATACTGACATTCATTTCAAAATGCTTTTTAAGGGCTCTGTGCAACTTCAGATGAAATCCTCTCTCTCCCCAGCTTCATTGGCTAATACTTCCTTAGCCAAAAGAAAATTTCCTTGTTTCTCTGGGGGTGTGTGTGTATATAACTAGTTAATGGGCTGTATAAATAAGGATTGCACTCCTTGTCTAAATGATCTATCTTCCCCATAGTGCTGTGGAGTGCACGTGTTAGCATCAGAGCTGAGCTTTGGAGGATGGATGCTCATCTTGGTTAAGTCTCAGCTGCTTCTGGAATCATAAAGTGTTAATGGTGTGTTTCTCTCACATGAATCTGAAAATTATTTCCCTTTTCTTTGGTTTCTGTGTTTAAGGCTAGACCCAGAGAATGGTCTAAATCCATGACTAAGGATCACAGAGCTCTGCTAGTGTTGAGTTTAAAGTGCCTCTAAAGCACCTCTAAAGTTCTGACCTTTCTAGGATGTGTATTTAAAATCTAAGTGTGAATTTTGTGGATTAATTTTTTAAACCTAAAAAGACATTGTTTAATTTTAATTTCCCCCACAGGAGCTGCCATTTTATTGATGGTATTTAGCAGAGGACCCAGTTTACAGCTGAGTGCTGAGAAGTGGTTTGTTAGAGAACACTGGAAATCCAAATACTTACAAGCTGTGAAACATCCTGCTAAGTTTATTTTCTAATTAAATGTTTAAAGGTTTCTTTATTAACCAAAATAGGTGTAACATTTACCTCTCAAGGCTTAAGTCTTTCAGCTTTTTAATAAAAGTATGCACATGCCAGCTTGCAGACAGTGTTCAAAGTTAGCAGGGTGGTTTGATCAGCCATGTCTTCAAGTCTGGTTTTTTTTGCAGTGGCTTTTATATGACATTATAGTATCAGTGAATAGTCTGAAGAAATATCTTTGGAGTATGTCTATCTACTCCTTTTATTTGTGTAGCAGCTACTCATTCTGGTGAAGAAACACAGATTTTAAGGCTTATCTTTCTCATCTCTAACACATATCATGATGTTTGTTAGTTTCCCAGATGCTTCTCCAGCTTTTTTCTCTGTGGGGCTGAGAGAACTTTTTAAATGTGTATTGATCATTAGGCAGATCCAATACATTGAAATGTGTTTAGTATTCTGTAGTGAATATGTATTGTCCTGCTGACCTTAGGCTAAGCATTTCTGTATAATGATGGCACATAATTGTCCTTCAGAACTGTGGTCTTGGTGTCAGGAGTCAGGTATGTAAAATTCAGGACAGAGCAGGGAAGATAGAGAGTCAGACCCTGAGGTTTTCCAGCAGTAGTGGTCACATTCCATAGTATGATTATCAAATAATGTATACAATTATACAGTTGATTGCAATTGTAATAGCAGTGGATAGGGGATAGAAAAAGAAGCCTTGTATAATAATTGCATTTATGTTATTTGACCTGTGTTTTGGCTGACTTCTGTAAAAACATGAGTATTTGCTGGAAAGTAAAGTGGGGAACTTGGCAAAAAAAAATGCTGTATGCTTCTTGGTTATTAATTTTCAAGATGAAGTCCAGAGTTCTGATTTTGGGGGGGAGATGTGGAGAAAAATAGGGTGTAGGTATCTTCAGGAAATGGACACTGGGGAGCATTCTCATGATCATTCCCTGAGCTTTTTGATACTTTTTATTTCTTAAAATTGACATTATGGGTGTGTAATGCTTGCAGTCAGTCCAGTAAAAACATTTCTCAGTTTGGGAAAGAAAGCTCTCTTCAAGTATTGTGTTTCTTTGGCTCATTTCCTAGCTGCTAAATGGTTCCTCTCAGGGTACAACCTTTCAAAGGTTCTCAGCAAAGGAAGTACTAATAAGCCTTGAGACTGTTGCTGCCAGTCTAATGTAATTCCCTTTGTAGTGAATGTAGAAGAGAAACAGCAAACTGCAGCCACTTCCCCATGTGGCAGAGGATGTCTATACCCTAGCTGCAGGAAAATGGGGAAAAATACTGCAGTGAATGGAATTAACTGATTATCTGACAGGAGTACCTTATCCTACTGAAATTCCATTATGTGCAAGGGCACAGGAGGTTGGTCATGGTGGAGGGACCAGGCACAGAGCATGTTCCCTAAACATGCAGAGGAGGTTCCTTGGAAGTGGCTACTGAAGACAGAAGGTGCATGTATGAGTGAAAAGCATTCTGCACACACACACAGCCATGGATTAACCACGTGAGCCACTGGAAAGTGACTTTCTGCTATGCAGTAACTTGAAATATCATTAAAAGCAGCTGAACTGATGTTGCTAGTATAGTTTTGGCATGGAGGAAAACTAGTTTGACAGCAGATGTCACTCATCTGACTGAATGGGATCTTGTTTAGACGAAGGGAGGAATCCTTTTCCTTGCTCTAAGTGGGCTTTTCAAACAGCATGTTCATTTGTCTGCTGTGTCCTGTGAAAATATCTTTTGCTGGACCCCAATCTGTGCAAAATATGGCCTGATCTGAAATGTTCTTAGGTATATAAGAACATCTTGCTTTGCAGAGATGCTCTTTCTGCTCCCAGACAGCAATGTGTCTTTGAAAACTATGATGCTCTGAGCAAGGTGTTGGACTAGATGAAGGCCAACCTATACCTTCCAGCTGCATGGCTTTGTTACTCTGAAATGTGGCTGTGCTCCAGCTCACCTTGCTTATGGCACTTATGGAGCTTTAAACCACACTGCCTGCCTTGTGAGCCCTTAGTTGTTGAGATTATTTTGTGAAAACAGATATGAAATCTCAGGCAGCCATTAGCTGTGACAAGTGTGATAATGGTGAATTTTATGCCACTTTCTTTTGTCAGACAAAGCAAGGGAGCAGATGACTGAGGCTATCCAGCATCTTTCAAGGGAAATGCCTTAAGAGGACTGCAGATGGGACAACCTCCCACTCTTCCAGAGCTGCAAGGACAAAAGTCTGCAAATGATGCTGAGCTGGTGTCTCTGTCACGACTGCTGCTTGTCTCAGTACAGCTTTGTTTCCACAACACCTGTCTTCTGGTGTGGCAGAGGAACAAGTGAGCTGTGCCATAAGTGGTCTTACACTTTGTGAGTGGTGGTGGTTGTGCAGGTCTCGTGTTAAGGCTGACCCTGTGGCTGTCCCAGAGGAGTGACTTGGGGAAGACTCAGTGTGTTGGGAGTGATGGGGTGAGACTCAGGGTATTTCTGTTTTGCTGTTGGCTGTGCTCACATGGGGTGAGTGTGAGGCAGAGGATGTACTGCCCAACCTGCTTCCAACAGCTTGGACTCCCTTCCAGGAGCTCAGAGAAAATGTGCCTGCAGCCAAGTGTTTCCCCTAAGCTCAAGTCAACATATTTTTAGTGTACCACACGGTCAGTCTGCTGTTGCTTCTGGAGCTCAGGTGCTCACCAAGACCCAGGGTGGAACTGTGTCATCTTTGCACCCAGCTCTGCAGCTGGGAGACTAAGGTAGCACTCTGCTTTCTCCTCCCAAAGCCACTTTCTGCTGGCTTCTGATAAAAATGAAAGCACACGTGGCAAGGTGAAAGTAATCAGCCACTATGAGCTATTTTACTGCTGCCACTCGCAGTGCCAGGCAGGGTAGAATTCTTCTGCATTTTGCTGTTACCTTAACTCTGCTCCTACACAATGCTAATTATAATCCTGATATGATCTAATTAAAAAAAAAAAGAAAACCCACACTCTATACTGCCTGATTGATTCTATAGCCATGAACCAGGGAAGGATGGGCAGGCTCAGCAGCTCGGGAGGATCCCTGCTGTAAACTCTGCCACATACTTTGTGAATACTGGGGAGGAGAATGTCTGAGAATAGATGGAGTTTGGTGATGATGGATACTGTTGGTAAAATATAGATATTAAAAAGTAGGTTTCTCAGCTAATTTATCTGAATAATTAATGTGGTGGTGTGTGCACAAATAGGCAGCTGTATGTGGTTTGGGGGGAGATGATTCTGCCATCATGCTTGTATCTGAAACTGTTCTGAGGAAGGAGTCTCTTCGTTTGTACTACAGTTTCTCATTCCAACTCTGCTGATAAAACCCAGTGTGATTTTAATGGTTTTTAATCTACATTTGAATATTGCCTGCTTATTTGTTTTCACCAGAGATTTGCTATTGATTGGATTCTTAAATGGTGTCCCTGCTGGCAGAATTGCTTCCTCCCAGTTGGCATCTGTCTGCGGGATCAGGGGCTCTGGGTTCACATCCTTGCTTTCACTGACACAAATAGGATGGCTGAGCACATCTTTCTTTTTTTGTCTCTCCCTCTTTATTTGTAGTTCTCCACCTCCGTAAATCCTTCTGTCTTTTCTCTTTCTTCTTTTCCTCTTCACTTCTCACAGAGAGAAACTAAGAGAGGAGGGTGTGTGGGATGAGGAGTAGAAAAGGGAGGGAGCAAGTGAAAGGGAGAGTGAAGGAGACAAAGGGTAGAATGTGAGAGGTGAGGAGGAGGTGGTGATGAAGGTGGAAAATAGAACAAAGGAGGAGGGGGTGAGGGAAGGGGGGATTAACTAAGGAGGGCGTGAGGGGGAGAGACTCTGCTCCTAGACTGTAACTGGAGATACAGCAGTCATTTTTTTGCCTACTCACAGGAGGAATAATTAGAACAAGTGTTGGTCCTGAACCTATTCTTCCAGGCAGTTAATCTTCCAATCCCATGAATGTATCAGCTTGATTTTATTCTTATCTGTAGATGCATAAATAACCTGTAGTTATTAAATGTGTCAAGCAAGCCTGCCCACTGATCAGCACAGGGAAATATTTCTAGGGACTTTGGCTTTTCCTGTTGATGGATGGACATTTTTTTTGATATAAAGATCTGGTTATGGCAAAATGAATCTAAAAGTGTGTTTGCAAGTAGTTACCTGACTAGATACCTGCTTTTATTAGATGGAATTTAACTTCTGGAGACTCTTAAGGCATTGCCTGCTGGAAGCAAGCTTTGCTGCTGACACAGAGTAACTGGGAACATGACTTCCCTGCTCCTCCACATTCTCACATAGTCCACCTTTCCCTTCTTTTGGTGTCTCCCACACTACCCCTTTCTTTAGCATGGAACAGGTGAAGGAAAGCAGTGTTTCTCCCACCTGTATGCTAGACATAATGGATGGCTCTTCACAGGATAACCTTTCTAGCTTTAAGACCATATCTCTGTGGCCTTTTGATCAGGAAAGCTTAGCACTCACTGATGTTGTGCCAAAAGGATGGACATGGCAGGAGATGACATGGAGAATGGCTCTGCTCATCACCTCCCATGCATTTTCCAGTTATTTCTTTCTTGTTGTGCAGCAACAGGGACATTCAGCTCATCATTTGCTGCTGCTCTTCCATCTATTAATACAGACTGTTGATTTCATTTGCTTTTAGTCAGGATTTCTTTGAATACACATACCAGTTATTCACCCACAACCCTCCCGAAGCAACTTTATGGTGCTCAGCAATTACAGATTAAAATGGAAAATGTGCTTTGGTGCTTTGCTTTTCTGTAGTTGCAGTGATGTCTGGGGAAATACTGCAATGGAGAGATTCCATTTGGAGTTGATTCTAGAAATCATGTTTACATTAGAAACCCCTGAACTGTCTTTTATGTAAAATGGTTTTAATGAGCTGCCATGCTGAGTGCATTGATCCATTGTAGAGAAGTGTGTGGGACATTTCAAATTCCAGTGTGAAACTGAGGGGATGGGTTAGAGGTGCCCTGTTAAGTGTCATGGTAGAAGGTATGGGTTTGTTCCCTCTTATCTTTCCCAATATTAAGTTGTGGTGGAAGACATTATGGACTCTGTTGTGTTATACTAAGAATGAAAGAAAATTTTAAATAAGATTAAATAATTATGATACTCTTTAGCAATCATAGAAGTGTATTTTATACTTTTGTATGCTTTGGGTGTGAAGATAGTGCAGAAGAGACCTGTGGACAACCTCCAGCATTTTCCCTTCTTGAACAGAAGAGCTGGGAAACGTTTCCTGGTGAATTTTCTTGGCTGAAAATTTTACTTTTTGTGAGGAATGTCTGTGAGGACATTTCTGTTGTTAATGTCCCTGGGATTGCTCTAGCATCTAGGAGGCCTGAAGTGGCATCCTCATTGGAACTGTACACAAAGAATACCACAGAAAATGCATAATCTGAAAGAGTTTGTAGTCTAAACAAAGAGACAGTAGCACGGAAGGAAAGACCAAATATCCTAGTTAGCATAATAGGTTCTGATCTTAAAATGACACCATAACCATTGTCAGGTAACTTACAAGCATCATGGCACAACAAAATCTGAAAAAAAGGATTTTAATAAAATGCATATCCCCCATTTCACCCATTATGTGTTCAAGGCAGCCTTGTCTCATCTTCCTTCCTTTTAATATTCTCATCCTCCTCCTTAGAGACACTTGACAGTCATTTTCTGTACTGTAGTAATTCATATAAATTGTCAAGTACAGGTTCTCTCAGGACATGGACTTTGTGAGGGTGATGGCATCTTGACTTCTGTTCTTCTTGGTTCTTTAGTAGTAAGTTGTAAAATCAGAGTCCTGTGGTGTATTCAGAAATGAATTTTGATTTTGAAAAAATACTACAGAGTAGACATTAGTAGTGAACAGCTGAGGAGGATAAAAAAAAAATTAACAAAGATCTGTTTTAAATTTAAAAAAAAATGGTTCTGGACAGTATGAAGAGGGGAAATAAAAGGAAAGAAATTCTTGTGTACTTGAAGAAAGGAAATGCCATTGTATTCAGTCAAAAAAACCAGACAAGTCTGTGCATTGTCAGTCTCCAAGTAGAAGGAAGTAACCCACTGTCTAAAAAATGAAAAGAAAATCATAGAATGTTTAGGGCTGGAAGGGACCTCCAAAAGTCATCTAGTGCAGCCCCCTGCAGTGACTTGATAGAAATTAAATATGGAATTGCATTTAATGGATTAGTGCAGCAGATAGAAAGGAAGAATACTGAAGTAAGGAACCCCAAAGATGATGACTACAGCTTTTGATTTTGAATTTAGATTTTGTGCACGTTTCTGCTATTATGCTAATGAACTCTGTGTAATGTGATATATGATTATCTAAAATGATCATGTAGTTTGTAGTAATAATGATATATAGTTAGAAGAGAAAAGGAAAGTTCTTAGAGACAGTTACCAGTGTTTTGGGGTGGTGATTTGTTGGGGTTTTTTTGTCTTTTTTTTTTTCTCCTGCAGGACATGAGTACTATAGGTAATACTGGAGACAAAAAAAGCAATTTCTAATTTTTATACCAGTGTTGCTTGGGTTTTTCTCCTTCCTTAACATTTCTAGTTTTTGACACTATAATTCTGGTCCACTCTACTGCTGGATTCACCTGCTATTAAACTCCATCTAGCTGACTGTGTACAGCTCCTTGGACTCATTCTAGAACTCATCCTCCATGCACTGCTATTTGGGTCAGTCCTTTTTGCCTCCAAATTAGTAAAACATTTTCAATGCAAAATAAATGTTAGGGAATAAAATTAATTAATAAGTAGCAACAAGCTAAAAACCTGTTATTCTTACCATCCTCCCCTTGACTGTGACCAGACCTCCCACCTCTTCACCTCTGGCTTTTAATGTGCTTATCTTTATTGATATGTGTTTACTAGCTGTTTGTTAGGCTGTGTATTCTTTGATTTAGTTGTCAAGAAATAGTTAGAGTGGTGGTAAGACCATCCATTCTCAAGTGTCATTCTTGATCTTGCATATGGCATTTATAAAGTTGAAAAGGGCAGACATCTTTTCATTTTGTTAAAGTAATAAACATACTAGACTGAAGAATTATTTCCACATGGATAAAGGACACTCCTTTATTATTAAATGTTACTATCAAAACGTTTATTCCTTCCAGTGTGAAGGTTGGCATGATATATGATTGTTATTAAAGCATAACCAGAAAGATAGTATTTAGATTGAGTGTGGTTTTGTGGCTTATGAACAGGAATTCAGGTTATTTCAGAAAAACAGTATGAATTTGATAACAGAGACTGTGATTAGGTTACAGTTGGACAAATGTTATTACTGTGATTCTTCTTTTCCAAAGTGTAGAAAAAAATATTTATTTTAAAGTACTGACACAATTTAAGAGTCTGAAGACCCTGCTCTGCACCCTGAAAGCACTTCCATAATATTGTCCATCATGGCTGGAAGAGAACAAGACATCCTCGAGTTTTATGGGTTTGGTTTTTTGTTTGTGATTCTTTCTTTTCTCTTTCTTTTCCTTCCTTATTTCCTTCCTTTTGTGTGTCTGTGTGCATGAGAACAGTGATTTTTCCCCCCTGAAAAACTGACTTTCTAAAATGATTTAATGGACTTCAGCCATGTCTCTTACAGCAATTAAAGTGCTAGAGTTGCCATCAGTTTTGTATTGAAGGTTCCCATAGGAAACATGAGATGCTATACTCCACATCTTACAGGTGAAAAGGAAGACACCATATATATGGAACTAAGATTTTCTTCTTAGTCCAAATAATGTTTTAATAACCTAATACTTCAAATCACTACTCTTGTTAAAATAATACATAGTAATAGTCCAAATTAATGCATGAGAACCTGTATAGTACAGTTAATGGTATGACACAGAAAACACCATCACAAGTCCAAATTAATAAATTAAATATTTAAACATTATCATGTCTACAAAGCATTCTTTTTAGCTAGATTTTGAGCTTCTTATTTTTTTTTGTTTTGAGGACATTGACGTAATTGGAATCATTGACTCCATGTGAAATACATGATTACTTGATTTTCCTTTATATCCAACTGATGTATAGAAAGGACTATTCAATGATTTTCCCTGTTTTATATGGACTCACAACTTACTTTTAATATAGTATAGGGGGTTTTTTTAGCTTGCAAAGTAAGTTTTAAGAAATAAACATGCTACTTCTGCCCTGCAAGTGAGAGTCCACACAGTCCAAATGCTAACTGTTCTACTGCCCTTGGGTTTTTTTAATGATGCACCATTAAGGAAGCAGAAATGCTTTTCAGTTGTCTAGAAGCCAAACCTCCATTAGGTGAGACCACCAATGAAATAGTTCCCCTGTTTCTTTTTTAAGTCAATAGCAAAATTTTCATTGACTTAAATTTAACTGAGCCCCAAAGCCTAATTCTTCAAAGTGGGTTAGTGCCTTAGAGGCATCTCTTTGAGAAATTTTGTTCTAGAGTACCCGGGTCTAATTTAAATTTTGTTTACCAAATTAATAAATCAATATTTTTAAGAAAAACATTTTTCAGTGATATATACAGAATGAACAACTGATTATTATATCAAATAAATTAAAAGAAGAAGACAATGCTAATCAAATAGGGAGGTATTCAAGCAATCAAAAGCAGATTTCTACTTCAGGCTGAGGTAATCACACTATAGACTCCATTGACTACAAGGAGTGCCAGGATTCAGTTGCCTGACTGTGCATCTATTTCAGATTCTCTTTGGGACTTTTTGTTTGGGAACATCTGTGTATATGGGGCTCATGATTTTAAGGTGCAGAATTAAGGAGGTATTATTTTGCTTGTTTATACTGTCACTGATCTCAAAAAAACCCCTGTTTTAAATGCCTGTGTCTCTGAAGGATCTAAAGATCCTTCATCCACATTGCCAGATCTAGAAACAGAAAATTTCTTATTAATTCTCTTGACTTAATCATTTCAGCTAATGAATGAGGAAGGAAGTAAACTAAATAGAGCAATATTGGCTTGTCATAGTGGAAGCTTGCTAATGCATTTAATATTTTCCAAATAGAGAAGAAGAAAATTAAACAGTAGGACTGTATATTTACAAGATTCTGAAAGTGCTAAAAATGAACACGTTACAAAAGTCTGACAGTGTACTTTAAATTTCTTTCTTTTTTCCTAGAGCAGCATTTGTATTGTCATCTGCTATTCCCTTTTTGTCTTCAGCACCTGCAAAGATTTAGGCTGGAAATTTTATCTTTTGTCTCTCGTCTCTTGTCACTGTAAATGTTGTGTGAATCCATCTTTCTCTTCTTAAAAATAAAATGCAAATCATATCCTTGTCACTTACCTAAGTGAAATCAAAATAAATACTTGAAGGCTAAAACTGAGATTCACTTTCTATTTGAGAAAATCACAGAATGGTAAGTGACTTTTTTTGGGCTGTAAAAATGTATATGAAAATGTCAGAATTTCAGGTCAAAGCAAGATCCTTTTTTAAATTAACTTTTTTTTAGATGCTTTTCGTAGTGGTCGTTTCACATCACAGAAGTTGATGAGGATAATTGAACATAGGATTTTTTTTTTAAATAATATTTTTTTTATGGTAACATGTTGGAATTTGTAGGAGTTGAATGTCTGTGATTTAAGGTGAAAGATCAAAAGCAGTGGAGAAGGCCAGCAGAGGCAGGGTGAGCTCTGTGAGGCGTTTGGGAAGCTTGCCCATGGAGGCAGTGGCAGTAGCAGAGTTGACAAGGGGATGGTGGCCTCAGTGCCTCCCCTCTGCTGAAGAGCACCCAGGAGAAGCAGGAGAACTATTCATAGTGTTGGCAGCAGTGCCACCATGAGAAATAAACAACAGTGTTCCACTTCAGTCAAGAATTCAAAAGCTTTTTCATGAACTTAATTAAGAAACTTCTCTGACAGCAGGGACATACTAATTGTCTGTTGCATCCTCACAGAAGTAAATCAAAGGAGCTCTGCTGAAATTCAATATTTGCAAGCAATCAACTTTCTTACCTGCCAACATCTGAAAGATAAAAATAGGAAGTAGAGCAAAGAAGGGATATCAGAATTGTTTCTAAGGAAGTTCCCTTACTGCAGACTTTGGGATTTAGCTAAGGGACATTAGTAAAAGAAAATAAGGATACAGCACTCAGAAGCCTTTGAATGCAATTAATAGTTTGGGGTTTTCTTGTGAAAATATGATAAGGTTTAGTTTTTTAAATTCTACTATGATTCACATTATTTAGTTTTTGACAATAGGGTGGAGAATGTTTACATGAGAATAGTGAGAGAGTGTCACATGAGCTGCCATTTTTTTCATGGCAAGAAGCTATTTTCTGTGAATTTGGAAAGTTTTCAGTAATACAAATAATCAAGGGAAAAGCACACAACTGAATGGTGAAGGGAATTAATTACTTTTTTTTTCTTCTGAAGAAATGTATTGCCATATTTCATTGTGATTAATATTAACTACTTATGTAGGCCTCTTCATCTGGAAATCCTGGCTGCCATAAAAATGCAAGTTAATTTTTGTACTTGAAAAATTCTCAAATGTGCTCACTAAGAACTGAGGGAAAGATTTTAAGTAATTCTTTGTAGACACTACAAAGAAGAAAATGAGGCAATATTTTTAGTATTTTTCAGATATGAAAAGACTAATGTAATACTTGGCTTATATTCAACAGTGTCCTGTCAAGTTTAATACAGAATATCTTCCAGGGAAGGTGACACTTTAAATGTCTAGTTTACTTGAGTAACATGGGAATGGTACAGCTCCAGTTGCCTTTAATAATTTATTTATCTTCCCTTTAAAAACAGATACAGACTGTTTAGAATGATATGTTGTGAAGCACAGAATGTTGGTAAGGGATAGCAAGCAAATACATAAAAAAGAAATCCAGCCAGTAATTTTGGCCAGTTGTTTTATCTTCTCTATGGAAGACAGAGGCCTGTTTTCAGTTGGACATCCTAACACTGCTAATACATACAAAAAGTGAGAGCATTAGCTTATTATTTCAGTTTGTACATGGAAAAAAAGGAGAAGTGCATTTGTACCCTCTGAGGACAAGAAGTTATTTCCCACTTTGACAGTAGCTGAAAGACAACTTAAGAGAAACCTGCTTTGGACAAATATTTCACACTAAGTAGGCCTCAGTTACTTGTTCAGAAGAAGCCTACAAAACTTGACTGCAGAAGTTTCTAATTGACTGATGCTCTTTTTTGCTTCATTAAATTTGAGGGATTATTTAAATTTGATATATTTGATTTGAGAAATTTGGTATATTCATGAGTGTCTTGAAGCCAGTATTCAGAAGGGTTACTAGGATGACCAAAGAGACTGTTGAACCTGGCGCTCATCTTTGGCACTTGTGTTACACCGTTTGGAAAACAGGTGAAGTAAGGACACAATTCTTAGGGCATTATGCTTTAAACCTTGTTGAAAGGTCACAAAAGGTACAGTTAAGAGCTACAATAGTGTTTCAGGAACAGGAAAAACTACTTTGCAGTGGAGGATTTGGAGATCTCAATCTGTTTTGTTTATCACAGAGGTGATCAAGACGTGACCTGTTGATAAAGTGTGAACACTTTCATGTACACTTTATCCCCCACTAAAAGCTTTTTAATCCAGTGGTGAAAGGCAGAATATGTACTGAGAGATGGGTGTTGAAGTGACTGTCCTTGGAAGCAGGGCATCCATTTTTAATGCACCTAGGAGGCTGCTGATACCTTCTCTCAGTATTCTCTGAAAAAGATTTGATTCTTCCCTTAAAATGAATGCATTATACAGCTTCAGCTCCCCTCAACAGTGTTACCCAATTCCTGAACTCCAGGATTTAGATTCTAGTTTTGTGTTTGGTGTGTTTTATTTTTTTTTTTTTACCCCTGCCAAGGAGGGACAGAAGAGGCCATTTTCAAACCTATTTACTGGAGCTAGAACTGAAGTTTTTGATGTCAACATGTTGTAAGGTTGTTAATGGGCTTGTACTGTACATTTTCTTAAGACAGGAGTAGGTTTCCTAGGGGAGCTAATTGACATGTTTTGTGGTGTTGTAAAGACAATATACCTAGACTCACTGCTTTGATATATTTCATTGGACGTGCTGCTAATATTTCCAATGTAATGGTTGCTTCCAGTCCATTGTTTCTTATCAGTCATACATCCCACCAGTCATAACTCCTTGGTAAACTACTAGGTACTGATGCAAAGTATGTAAAGCCATGCTTCTACATTCCTCTAGGCTAAAATAATAATCTTTCCAGTCTCAAACAGTGTCATGGTTTGGCTGAATCTATATGAAACACCAAATTATCCCCCAGGGACTTGACCTAACAAAACTGCATAAAATAGGATACCTAGGGGATTTCAATTCAAACTGCCTATCTAGGGACTCTATCATTTGAGTTCCTAATGTTCTGCTTCCTTCCAATCTTCCTCTCATATATTTTGGTCTAATAAAATGTAACATAAATAAATTACAGTAGCAATGGCAGTGAGAACAGGCAGATAATCTAGAAAAAAAAAAAAAAGCAAAAAAACCAAAAGATCTACAATTCAGTCCTCATGACAATAGAAAAAAAATAAATCCTGTCTGTTCTTCAGTGTACCATATCCTAAGTCAAGTCCTGAAGTGTTAGAGAAAGCATTTCATACTAGTGCCATAGGATGATTTTTCTCTCCTGCTTTTTGAATATACACATAATATTGAACATACCAGGATATTATCTTGATAATCTTGGCAGGAAGAAATGTGATAGTTGCTGCTACCCAGAGGTACTTACTCCTTGTCCATTTTCAGGTAGGAAAACTACACCCTTTTATCAAGCAAGCCACGTAAGTTCTGTGCCATCATTCAACATGACAAATTTCTCTGGCAAATGGTACCTAACTTCCTGCTTTTTGGGAAGCTGGCAGATATGAGGCCACGTCAGTGACATGGTTGGATGATGTCAGTGTTCTGGGACCCATTTGCCTCTTTGCTGTTCTGGCTTTAGACCAAGGCACGGTGCAATGCACAGATGGTTTGGTAGGTGATTTTCTTTGAAGCATAGAAAAAGTCTCAGTATTTGTACTGCTGGCCAGCTTGCTTTAAGCCTCAAGATTTTAACTTCTACTTCAGAAATGTACTGCTGGCTGTTGGGATTATAGTTGACAGAGAGACATTTTTAGTTGTTCCACTTGAATGGGGAGAGCTGATAGGAAATCACCATCTCATGTTTTGAAGGATGTCACTATAGGTACACATACAGCTTCACTCTTCACTGTTCTGTTCAGCTTTTAGTGAATATTGTACAGTATGTTGGATAAAAATGTCACTTAAGCACTCTTGACAGTGCTTTGGATTTTACATCATGTAGCCCAAGTAAAGGGAGGGAGTGCCTGTTAAAAACAGCACAGAACAAGGCTACAAAATAGGTGTCCCTTTCAACAACTGTCTTGTGTGGTTGTGAAAAATCTGTGAATTTGGCAAAAGAAGGCAGTGATCATGGAAAACTCTGCTTGGATGAGCAGAGACTGCTGGCTCAAGCAGTAAGAAATCCTGATGTAAAAGAATGGTATTCTTCCTTTACATCTAGCTCCATCTGGAAGTCCTTTTTTCTGTTAAGAAAATACTGAGCTATGACAGAAACTAAATCCTTACAGCTTTTGGTTCTCTAAATGTAATACTTTATTTTTTTTTTATTTATTTTTTTTTTAGAGGATAGATAGGAGACTAAAGCTGTGGTTAGATCCAAATATTCTGGAACAAATACTGACACTGTAGTGTCAGATTTGTACCTGGAGCCTTTCTATGGCACTGGACCAGGTTTCCTATAGGGCTGACCTTACTGCATGTGCTGGCTCACCAGGCTGTGGACTCCTGTAGCAGTCAGAAATCAGCTGGGAGCCCAGAGCTCTGTGAATGCACATTGCTAAATGGCACTTGTAAGAACCACTGTAGAATAGTAGAAAAATATTAACCAAGGAAAGCCTTTGGAGAAATGTCTTTCTGGGAAATTTATGGGTATTTCAGAGTAGCAGGCAGAGTCATAAAACAGGTTAATAGACTTTGTGCAGTGTTTCCCAAAGGACACTCACTGCTGTTATTTAAGATATTATTGGTTTAAAACGAGCTCTAGGGGTTTTCTGTCAGTACTTAGATGGGAAATGGGTTGGCAGAAGCTTTTCTGCTCTTAAAATCATACCTAGGACTAGTGTGAGAACACCAGTGGGTGTGCTAGATGTGATTAATGAGCACAGGGTTGCTGAACATCCCTTCTTGGTGTCCTTCTGCTGTCTTGTCCGTGTCACAATTTTCCTGTGTGTGTTATTACAGGAAGAAATCCTTATTTGGATATAATTAGCAGTACCAAACTGTATGGACTAAATTTCTTTACAGGAATATCTTGGGGCATAAATAGTAAACTTGTGAATAAATTGAACTGTTGAGAGAAAATGAGAAGGAAAGGAAAAGACCTGAAATGGGATGTCATGTATTTCTATAGCCTTACTTTGGAGGTTCAGATCCAAGGAAAAATAGTTTACTAACTATTTTTACTATCTTTGAGCTCATATGTTTTATCCAACAACTTCAACAGATAAGAGAGTTTTGCAGAAAAAAATATCTTTATTAACATTGAGATAATTCTTAGCATGTACAGTGAGCATCAAGAAGCAAGGATGCTCACCACAAAAGAGGCTCCATTTTTCTACTGGGGATAATTTCAAGCTCAAGACAATTTTCTTATAGCATCTATGAACTATTTTTTTGGGGAAAAAAAATATAATAAAAATGTAGAGAACGTGCTATGTGTTTTACTTTCACAAATAGTATTCCCGAGAACATTTAATGTTAGGAGAAAGCACATTAAAAGAAGGCATTATAGTAAATCAAATATAAAAAGCCTTGAAATTTTTAATTTTACTATGTGCTGTGCTTAAAGCATAAAGTAAAACCAGTTGATGTTCTTCTTTTCTAATTTTCTAAGTCTCTAAAATGCCATATGCTTTTCATTTGTATTTACTTTGGCATCCAGAAGAATGAAGACAATTAAATAATGCTGGAGACAGGCGTAATCATTATCCTGTGTTCATGCACTTTGATGGTATATTTAAAATAGATGTGTGAGCCTTTTTTATTCCTTGTAATATGGAAATTATAAAGGAAGGTGAACAGGATGATAAATTAGAGATGCTCTCAGCGAGGCTGTTAAATTATTTTTAGTAGAAGACATACTGTACACACTGAGCCTCAGCTGAATATAATTAATTTGAAACGTTATCACTGTTGTGCTTGCAGTCCTATTGTAATCTGGTTTTTTTTTCAGTTCTGCATCTTGCTGGCTCCTATCACACCCCTCCCTGGGAGATCTTTTCCTGTTCTGCACGTGTCCTGGTTGTTACCACCATATGGTAGCTAGGATTTCAGTAGCTTTGCTCTGTTTACAGACCACTGTGCTTTGTCATATTTTTTGCTGCTCACCCTGTATTGCCATCTGATACCTATCATCTGTTTAACACGTTGGATGCCAAAAATACTCCCAATTTTCTTTCTTTTTTTTTTTTTTTCCAAATGCATGTGTGAGAAAGACTGTTTCAGAAAGCTGTTTTAATAAACATTGCTCCAAAGTAATTTCCTGTTATGTTGAACCAGTACCCACACCTTTCAACTCTCCAAACTTTTTAACAGATGCCAGCTGATTGAAGGGATATACTGCAGCACTGGGGATTTTTATTTTGATTTTTTTTCTCTTTTTTTTTTTTTTGGCTTGTGTGCATTGCACTGTTAGTAACAGACTGTCATGTCTCTAAGCATCTTGTCCCACTGCGTGATTGCAACCAAAATGGTATTCTCAGAGTATACAGGGTCTGTTCTTGCCCTGCTTACTAATTGCAACTGTATTAGGCTTGCACTAAGGAACTGTTTTTGACAGATAAAATACATGGTGATCTGCAAGTGTTGGCATTAGTGATGGCTGATGCTGTTTTAATCCAACATTTCAATCTCTCGTGATACTGACACCAAAAAAAATCACTTCACCAACTGTCAGCATGTAATTAAATTTTTTGGGGCAGGGGAACAGACAGGTATGAAAAAGCATTGTGTCACTGAATTAGAGGTAAAGGAGCCCGTGGCAGCATTTGGGATATTAGATGTGATAAGTTTTTCATCCAGTAGCATCTCAAGAATCACAAATTTTGACTTGGCAGGTGTTCATAAGGTGAAATTCTAGAGATGTGCTCATATACTTAATGTTGTTCAGTTGGATAAATTGGCTTCTCTCTTATTTTCTCTCTCATACACTGCTTCATTAATATGGCCAGAGGTGAATAGTTTGTATTCAGAATGAAATTGCTAAATAGCAGTACCCATGTTTGAGATTTTTTTGTGGGTGAAAGTTTCTGCCTTACTTTTAAAAAGTCTTCCTTTCTTCCCTCCACCTCCCTCCCCATTCCTTTAAATAGAGTTTTTGTGCTGTTAACACCCCCCTTGACCCCCTCTCCACCCCTTCAGGCTTTTTGCACTTTGCTTTAATGTAACTTCCAGTTATTCCATGTTATGGCTGGTTGGTTAAGATGTGATGACCATCCTTAGGGAGAAAAAACCCCACATGCCCACAGTAACATATTATGTGATTCAATAAATTGAAGAGAACACCATTTAACTCTATTTTCCTTCACACTGAAAACAGATTAGGTTCTGCTTGTTCACAAAAATATGATTTTGGTGAAGTTCAGCTTAAATAGATGATATTCGTATTCCATAATAAAGTGAAGCTTGATGCTTTTGAAGAGAAAATAAATCAAGTTATTCTTTACTCATTGATTTAATGTATTTTAAGGGACATTTGCTGCCAGAGCTACTTCACAAAATACTATTTGCTGGAGGAATTTCCTATGGGGCTCAGAGACTGCTGCTCCAAGGATCATTTTGTGCTCTTTCAGTGGAGAAATGAGATTAAAATATTGGTCACCACCATGACTGGCACAGGTCAGCTCACTCAGGAGACATGTTCTATGTGTCTTTTATACATCATATGGAAGAGAGTGTGGTGCTGGGTTAGAGTGATATTTAAGGAAATGAGGAAAATGAAGATGGTGCTTAGTCAGTTGATAAGGAAAAACATGGCCCAGTACCTGAAATATTATATAAAATAATAAAAAATAAAATATAAAACTAGAGATAGAAACTTGTTGCTTATTAGCTAGCAAAGCAACAGTAAAGAAAAAAAAAACCCAAAACTAAAGCAAACCCAGGATTAGGTAGCATAGTTTTTATACCTATTTTAAAATTGATTATGTTTTACTGGTACTTCAAATTCTTCTCCTTCCACTTTTTCAACAGCTGCTTCTTCAGTGTCTCAGTGTCTGGGACAAAAAATTACCAGAGCCATTTGATGCTTGTTCTCTGCATTAGAGATCATTGCCTCCTCACCTGCTAATCAGGACTCTTGATTCTCAAGCATGTTGAAGCACACTTATGTGCAGTTTGCTTTCATGTTGCTCTGAGAAAATCTAGAGCTGTCAGTTTGGCTGTAGTTAATTTCCCTCTGCATCTTGCTTGAAGGAACTTTACAAAAAAGTTTTATAAAAGGACCTTGTGCCTAAGATATTGAGGATTTTTTTAATAAGCAACTGTGAATGAAAATCACTTGTATCTGCAAATGCAGTAATTTTAAAGGACGTGCCTTTAATATTGCAAATGATGCTAGCATGGCTGGGTGTCTCTGGGATGTTTCTGCCATACACCTGTATTTCAACTCTTTATCTATAAATAAATGCTATATTTTATGCTATATAAAGAAAATTTTATGCTATAGAAAGAAAACAGAGAGAATGGAAACATTTCACTGAACGTACGAAGGCAAATTAACCTTAGTTAAGTGCCTTAAATATTTTTATCACTCTTCTCTTGGTGTCAGAGTAAGCCCTGATTTCATAATTTTAAGTAACCCTAGCAGAAAACTGGAGGTTTTTTTTAATATTTTATTGGATGAGTAGATGTTTGTTTCTAAAATAGTTGGGAAAAGAAGTGAGGACTCTTGATTTCACTTCCCAGTTCAGTAGGGGCTAAATCGTAAGGGTGTTGCAGATTTCAGAGCTGCTGGAAGATGGTCTCCTTGTCATGGTTTGATGATGCTGGCATCTTTAAAAAGCTGAATATAAGTGCTGTGTTTATTAGGTAGGTACTGCTTGGCCCTGAGTGCTGCCTTTAGCATGAATGCTGCAGCTTTTTCAACCCTTGTCACTTGGAGCTGGTGACAACTCTTCAGAGCAAAGCAGATGCTCTCCTGCTGCACCGGCTGTGTTAGGAGAGCTGAGCAGTGGAGAAGTTAAATGTGAAAGTGCAGCAGAGCTGTGATGGTTATGGGAGATGACTGATCCTTGGTGAGGCTGTCCACAGAGGTAAGAGGTGTATAAAAATGCCCATGCTGGTTCAGACCGAAGGACGAGGTACTGATGCCCTGTGAGATGTTCTCACCAGCCTTGTGCTGGCTCTGGCCAAAGGGGGCATGTACAGCACTGGGAAGGGGAAGCCTGACAGAGAGGAGACTGGTGAGATAGAGAGAGCCTTTCTTTTTCTTTTTTCCTTTTTCCTTTTTCCTTTTTCCTTTCCTTTCCTTTCCTTCTTTCCTTTCGTTTCTTTTTTTTCTCCTTCTCTTCTCTTCTCTTCTCTTCTCTTCTCTTCTCTTCTCTTCTCTTCTCTTCTCTTCTCTTCTCTTCTCTTCTCTCTTCATTCCTATAAAGAAATCTTCAGTAAGGCTCAATCACATCCTTGAAGACAGTGGCTCTTATCTATTTTTATATGGGATTTAAGGACTGATGTCCTTTTCCTCCCTGTTGGCTCCTCCTTGACTGGATGGCATCAGGATCCAAAAGCTGCAACGTCCACTGTTGGACTCCATGAAGCACAGAAAGCTGCACAGCAGTGCTGGTACCTCTGGGGAAGGACATGAGCATCTTCTCCACCAGCACCAGCACCATGAGAAGGAGACTGGGCTGACAAGCTGGTGCCTTTTCTCCACTGTCCCCAGCTGCCCAGCCACAGCAGCTCCCCAGTCACCAGCCTCTGCCCTGCCTGAGGGAGAAACTCTGTGCCCCTAGCAGAGCACCCAGCAGCTCCATGGCTTGGGCAAAGCTCCCCAGGAGCCCTTGAGGAATGTCATGTCAACAGATCCTCATCAACTCACTAATCAGCATAATGAGGATGGGGTGATCTAGGAGGTATCTTTGTCCTCCATCACCCCTCGGGTCTGAGGGGAGCCCTTTCCCCCTCCCCAGCAGGATTCAGGCACCCAGGCTGCTCTGGCAACCAAGGGGAGGGAGATTCCTGAGCTGCACCAGCCTCTGCAGTGGGTTCATCACAGTAAATGAGGTCAGAGAAAACGTGGAAGATGCAAAATGCAACACAAGGAAAACTCTTCTACTCTGAAAACTTCATTCTGGACTTGAGATTTCACAGCCCCGAGCAACTCCTGTCGATTTGAAGAGCCCAGAGCAGGTCCTGACACACATTGATTTCCATTATCCTGCTCTCTCCTGGGGCTGCAGACCCCCTTGCTCTGCAGGGGACATCAATAGCAGTCTCACAGGGGAGGAGGGAAGCTCTGGGACATAAGGACAAGACAGATCTCTCCCTGGTGGAAGTGCTGCTGACTCGATGCTTTCATGGGGTCTGGAAACCCATCTGAATTTGCCCTATTTCCAGTGACACCAGTTGCTGGGTTGTGAATGAGCAGAGGCTCATTCTGGATGTGCCACTGGGCTGTGACAAGGCTCAGTCACAAATGTGGCAGCAGGCAGGAATATCAGGAGGTGAAGGGACAGATAAAGAAACACCTTCTCATCCTTGCTCTCAACATCTCAGTAAGGAAGTGGCAAGGTGGTCAAATGCTGATAATTTGCCTTCTCTCTTTAATTCCCTCCCCTCATCCCCTCAGAAATAAAGCTTCCAAGGAAGGAAGGCAAAATTTCAAAGCCAAAATAACCCTGTTAAGCTTATTGCTGGTCTCAGCAGCCCACAGCAGGATCAAAGAGGGGATAGATCTGCATCTAGCTAAAGAGAAACCCAAGCCCAGCATCAGGACTCAAGAGAGAACCCTGATGTGTGGACAGAACCACAGGCAGCCCCACCAGTGCAAAGCCTTCAGCAGCCTGCCAGGGGCACCCAGGTGGGCTGGGTGACCACAGACAGCCTGTCCCAGAGGAGCTATTCCTGCAGGGTCTGGAGCTGGCAGTGCCAGGGATCAATCCCCCCGTGGCTCCCAGTCACCAAAGCTGGAGGCTGATCCAGGACCCCTGGCTTGGTCTCCTCCAAGACCAAGGCATCCAGGCTGGAGCATCCTCACTCTGTACCCACCAGAATCTCACTGCAAGGAGGCTGGGCAGCTCTCTTGTTTTTATGGGGCATTGAAGGCTGGATTTTCAGAGCAAAGCAACCCGTGGTGCTGTCACACTGGAAAGCAGCAGAGTGTCACAGCAGGAGGAGGGTCAGTAGAGCAGGATCAGGACAGGGGTGTCCCAACTTCTCCCAGCTCCTGGCAAATGTTCCTCTGGAAACAAACCCCCTGGTGCCTGCAGCTGCTTTTTCCACATGGCCAGACCTGCACAAACACATTCAGAGCAGGAGAACACCTTGTTGAGAGGACAGGCACTGGAAGCTCTGCCAAAGCACAAGAGGAGAAGCCTGGCAGGGGGAGATAGGATGCAGCAGCCAGGCTGGACCTGGCAGGAGAAATGAGAGCCACAGAGGTGTGGACAGCAGTGCTGGGTCACCAGAGTGACCTGGGGCACACTCTGGGTCTCCTTAACCAGGGCAACCTCCCTCTCCACTGGTTCTGCTTTGCCAGAAACTCTTCTCCATGTTGCCAGCAAGCTTTCTGGAATGTTCCTTCTTCCATCCATCCCACACAGGCTGTTCCCTCCTTTCCCTGAAGTGTTTCCTTCTCATTCCTGTCACCTCAAAGGTGACAGCAAGGGGTGGGATCAAGGCAGAGCCTCTCTCAACACCTTGGCAGAGCTGAGAGAAACAAGGACTTGGTGGGTTCTGGAAGCTCTGTGACTAGTTGAGACCAAAGTTTGGGAGAATTCAAGTGCAGGTTGTAAGGGATGTGGGTGGAAACAGCTGGGAAGAGTCCAGCAGCTAGAACAACTCATGAGGAAATCTAAAGTTGGAATGGAATTTCCCTGCAGGGTATGAGGGTGCAGCTGATGTTGTGGTTGTGAAGGAATTTTCCCCAAGGGACTTGGCAAGGATTGAGGACAAAAAAAAACTAGACACCTTTTCCTCCTGAGCACAAAGCAAAACAAAACAAAATTCATTGACAAAACCAAAATTCATTGAACGTGCTGCTCACCTTTCTGGACACATTCCTCCTTGATTCCCTCCAAACACCACTTCTGAGGGCTCCCTGGGGGTGACTCTCAAGCTTTTGAGGTCCAAGAGATCTGGGATTCACCATGGATGTGCAGGGGAACCCTGAGCAAATAAATGCCTTTTCTCCAAGTGCTTTAGCAGCATGAAGATGGAATGGGCTTGGGTCAGGCTGTGGGGTCCATCTCTAAAAGAGATGTCAGCAAACACTGCAGGAAAGAACAGCAGATCCAAACAATTATTCCATGGATAACAGAGAGGACTGAAATTTTCTGCATTTCCAGATAAAAGCCAAAGTGTAGAAGATGAAAGTGAAATATTGCTCCCTGCTGCACGCTCATTGACCTGGTGTCTGCACCACAGAGATTAGCCTGCTTACAAGAAAATGTGAGTTTAGAATAAAAAGGTTTTGGGTGAAGCATTAAAACAAAAGCCACTTTTTGCTTCCCAGGAGCTGCCTCCACAGGTGACTGCTAAGAAGACCTCGAGCAGAAAATGATCAGCTCTGCAAGTGAAACTAGTTAGATCTGACATCTGAGATCTCCCCTTCTCCCCAGGTTGGCTGGGAATCTCTTCCAGCCACCAACTGAGATGAGAGCCATGGGCTCAGGCCCTGGGTCAGTCTTCCTCTCCTGGTTGGGAGTCAGTTGGAGCACAAGAGGTTTGGGGGAAACACAAGGAAAAACTTGTTCCCAGTGAGGGTGCCAGAGGCTGGCAGGGGCTGCCCAGGGAGGTTGTGGAGT
>JAOEGS010022218.1:60659-72422 GCA_025447755.1 Corythornis vintsioides | reverse complement strand
TATAACATATATACAAACATTATATAAGTTCATCTTCCATAAAATCAACAGCTTTTTAGTTAAAAAAAAACAACCCAACCACTTTTCTTGGCACAGTGAGAGCGTTATGCCAAATTATTTTTAATTAAAAAAAAAAAGAAAGATATAGATTAATCTGGATTATGCAGCCTACTTTTGGGCAGGTGAGATAAATTATTCTCCCTCTAATTTGTATGAAGTTAGATGTAGCAGCTGTCCACAAAACTGCAGGGTGTCCAGGAATACCCTCTGTTCAGTCCATCCCTTACAAGCAAGTGGATACTCACTTTGTAGAAGAGCAGTATAATTTAAATTTGGAAGAGCATTCTGCAGTGATAATTTTTGGCTGATCATCTAGGACCATGGTGTGTTATAAACCATTTTCTAAATATCCTTTTATTGCATGGTTAGTTTTGTTTTTTATCAAGAGATGAGATAACTGTCTCATATGACTTTATGGTGCCAGTCTTTCATAGGGGAAATGCATCAGTGCAAATTCACTTAAAAATGGTCACAAATTTTGCAGCAGATAACCATGTTCACAGTGGAATTAGATTGTGGCCTTTTCCCTTTCTTCAAGCTAAACATCTAATGAATAGAGCTTCTGAAGTTTCATGTAAACTTAAAAAAAAAAAAGGCAGAAAAAAAAAAGCATTTCATCTTTATTTTGGAAGTTTTAAACAGCCCTGACATACTTATGAGTCCATTAAATTAAATTCACAGCCTGAAAATGTAGGTTTATTGGACAAAAATGTTCATGTGTTGGTATTTTACTATAGATGGATGCATTATGTTGCATCACCTGCAGGTGGTGTCCTCAGAGCAAGTCTGTGAAAATAGAGTTTACTTTGCTATGTTATGTTATGCTGTTAATGAAAGTACATATGATACGGTTTATCTTTACTCAAAAAAAAAAAAATCAATTTATTTTAATTGTTTTTCACTCACTTTTTCAAGACAGAAATGGAAAAGTGTCCATTCATTTGTAAGTTACCTTTGGTTTGTTATATTGCTTATGCTTCTGTGGGTTAGGGTGGGGAAACATGTTTTCTACATATGCAGTGATGTCATCTTTTTATTTTAAGCTTTTTAAAAAACCTTATTTTATGTTTTTTATCTCCTTGTAGAGTTATTAGAAATGCATTTCTTTGAAATCTGTCTATTAATACTTGCCTATTTTATTCTTTTTCTCTTATTTCTTTCTTTTCTCTTTTTTATTCTGCTTCCTTGGATGCTTTCCCAAAGGAGGACAAAGTGGTTAGAATCCATGCTTTTTATAATTTCTTATTATAATGTTGTTAGTTAAATGGGACACATATTAATGTAAAAAATGGAACTGAAATTTAAAAATCATCCAAAGGGGAGGGGGGGAAGAACAGGAATCCTGACACCCAGGCCCTGCCCACCCCCTAGCTGAACACAGCTTCAAAGATAGCCCAGCAAGGAAGCCCAAGACTGGTGTCAAAATTAGGGAGAGGAAATAAATTGATTAAGAGCTGACAATTATTAATAGCCTAAAAAGTAGATGAAGTAATAAAGTATAATAATTATTTAATAAAAATGTCTTTGACATTTTTTGACTTTTTGATGTTCTGCATGCAGGGGCTTTCCATGAGCTTCAGGAAAATCTAATTTAGGATTTTAATTGCAGATTTACCTTGATTGACACAGTCTGCTGTGTTTCACTTCCAGCTGCAGCAAAATTGCAGGGAGTTCTTGTGAAACTGACATTTGGAATAAGATGCAGAGGTCAAGTCTAACCTCTTAAAACCAGACAGAAGTGTAGCAAGCTGAGGTGGAATGAATCCTTCGTGGGTGCATTTCAAGCCTTTAGGATCAAGAACTGGTGTATTCACCACGAATAACTGTGTCTAATCCAAAATAGGTGAGGGCTGAGCAGCACCAGGGCTTGTGCACTCTGCTCAGGAGAGGCAGGTGTGTGAAAGATGGCACTCCACATTTGAACTTGGCAGCAGAAGCATCACTTCAGCTGAAACAAGTGTAAAGTTCTTACATTCCAATATATTTTTGGGTATGTGGGTGATGGTGGTAATACCTGTGTTAGGAAGTGGTGCTGAGCCCCAACTGCCATCAGAGCATAGCTGTAACCTGCAGTTTGTTCTGTGCAACACCCAGAGAAAATGGTTTGTGTCACCCCTGCAGAGCTCAGCAGTGTTTTCCTAAGGTGGGAGTGTCCCCAGAGCATGGTTGGTTTTGTAATGGCTGTGAAATCAAACTTGCTACAGGTTAATTTCCCTGATGGAAGTGCTGAAATAATCCAAAACTTCCAGGTTTTTTGCCATTCTATCCATCTGAATCACTAGGGATAGTGAGAGAAGCTTGTGGTTTGATGCAGGTTTCTTACAAAGCAGTCCACCTGACACATCTGCTGGCTTGGGTGAACAGGCTGCTGCACTCACAACAGAGTCTTCCTGAGGGCTAGAAACAGCAAAGCTCTTAAGTGCCTTCATTTTGGAGGCTAATCCAGGTGAACCTCACCTGAGCTGCTTATGTGCTCGAGGCATCCTTCACACTTCAGTTTGGAGCAAAAGCTCTGCTAAGGAGCTGCAATGGTGGCAGCATCTGCATGCCATGGAGATCGTGTCTGGGAGTGTCTGTTTTCACTTGCCTTGATTTAGGTGTTGCAGTGTCAAACTCCAGGCTTCTGCATGCCAAGAAAATGCCCTAATAATATATGTGAAAATATCTTCTGTGCCTTGTGATGAAGCTGAGTTACATCTCCTTAATAACTGAAAAGTTATGGGGTTCAGAGGGAGAGTATCCAGTAATTAGCCCTGATTGTGTGAAGAACACAAAGAATTTTCTTTATAAAGTGGAATTGTTTTAGCAGTGCCTGTCTCTGAAATCTAGTGAACTATATAGAACCAGTTCATTCCAAAATATTAAGCCATACCTAGCAAATAACATCTTTTATAAGCAAAACAGTTGGTAGAGTTTATATAGAACAGCAAAAGAAAAAATATTTATTATTTTCAGTGCCTCAGTTTTCCTAATCACTCTACACAGAGGCACTAACCTTTCTGGTGTTTTTAATGTTAGCAAAGACTTTTAAAACACAACTATATGAATCTTGTTCTTTCCATGTGAATTATTGCCATAATAAATTATATGAATTGTAAAACACATGCACCAAGCTGTTACAAGCTAGGGGTGCATCAGTTGGAAAGGATGATAAAATGTTATTTACCAAACTGCTAAGCCCAGGAAGAGTCAAGCATTATCCTAGATACAAGGTATTTCCTCTAGATTTAGAGAACAGTTATTAATGTGACCTCTCTGAGATGTTGTGTACCATGTGTTACCCATCTTTCACAAATACAAACTGTGACAGGCACAGAGAAAATCACATGGAGGATAATCAAAGAAATGGAGAGATGCTCATGTGAGAGCAGACTAGAGAGGTTAGGGAGACAAAAGCTAGTGCAATTTCAGAATTGATACCTGGAAGTGCAGTGATTTTAAACAATAAGAATAGCCTCAAACTAGGGGACAGTGAATACTGAATGGGTGCAACTTGGCCAGAAATGCTCTTGGCCTGGAAAATTATTTTTATAATCAGTCGAGCCTTGGGAGTTGTTTGTTTTGGTGGTGTTTTTTTTTTCATGTTACTTATTAGGAGAAAAAATAACCCAATAAAAGGTTATATTTGATATCTTTAGGAAAGGATTTAGGTGATGTGGTTGCTTATTGGATTGGCAACAAGTAGTACATGCTAGTGACTAACTTTGAATGATTCTAATGCTAGTATGTCAGAATGCATACCTCATTATGTGTCTGAAGTTCTTCCATGTTCTTTTGAGTATTGGTTAGTTCTTCACACTTTGCACCTGAGCCTTGCAGCACAGGTTGCAGGCAGACCACGTTTAACTGGAGTGTTGTCAGATCAGAGGACTGTGAGGCAGTTTGGCCATGCAAATCAGCCACAAATCTAGTTGGGCAGTGAGAGTATTCAGTATTAATAATGTTAATAATAATAGAATTTGGTTTGAAAACAGTTGCAGTTGCATAATGTACAGAAAAAGTACAAATGTTTTCCTTCATATTAGTATTCAGGAACACTGTTAATGTGAGTATGGCAACTGTGAGTGCTGAATTTTGTTTATACCTTTAAAGAAAGCAGAATATTATTAGTACAGAGTTGTACATGAGTTAGCATTGCAGAATGAAGTCATGCAGTTGCTTAGAGAAGTGCTGGCAGGAGGGACCACTTTTCATTTGGCACGTTTTCTAGGTGTTGTCAGTTCCTTACAGTGTCTACTCTTTTGCTCTGGATCCTTGTGGTTCTGTTCCATGCACAAGCATTTTAATTGCCAAAATGGTAATGGATTTAAGCCACTTCATTCCATCCCCTCTCTGCTCTGGTGTGATCTCTCAGAGTTGCTGGGGCAGTAGAGAAGCAGCACAGTGTCCATGTGGCACTGCTCAGGGGTTTGGTAAGGAGTGGGCAGAGCCCTGCTTCAGTCCTCCTGAGGGTCTGGCTGCTACTGCTTGCTCTCTTCTTCCCTAGTGGTGCCACAACCTTGTAGAGCAAAAAAACCCACCTGAAATACAACTTTCCTTGCACCATTCAAGTAAAACTTCTTCCTGATATTTGATTAGGTAATGTGAAAAGATGCATTTCCATTGTAAACACCTACATGAAGCTGCACAGCTCTATTCCTTTATCCCTAGAGAAAAGGAAATACATGTTAGGGTATAAAAGTAGCCTGGAATGAGCCAATGCAGTTTCTGTGAATCAAAGTACTTTGTGAGGTGTTATGGTTATATTGAACTAAGTGAATGTGATGACACTGACAGAACTAGGTGGACATTTCCATATAGAGCCACATATTTCTCCATAGTACTCTACCATTCTGCAGATATCAGTAGAAATCTATTTTCTGATCCAATTTCAAGTGAAAAGATTTGCCAATCTAAGCCTCATCTGGTGTGACTTGAGGCCATTTCCTCTTGTCTTATCAGCTGTGAGAAGAGACCAACACCCACCTCTCTACAACCTCATTTCAGGTATCTGCAGAGAGCAATAAATTCTCCCCTCAGCCTTATTTTCTTCAAACGAAGCAAACCCAGCTCCCTCAGCTTCTCCTCTTAAGACTTATTCTCAACACCCTTCAGCAGCTTCACTGCCCTTCTCTGGGCCTGCTCCAGCACTTTGATGTCTGTTTTATACTGTGATGCCAAAGCTGATCTATCTCAGTGTTCAAGGGGCAGTCTCAGCAGTGCCCAGGACAGAGGGACAGTCACTTTTCTGCTCCTGCTGGCCACGCTGGGCCTGGTCCAGGCCAAGGCCTTCTTGGCCACCTGGGCACTCTGCTGGCTCATGTTCCTCTGGTTGTCAGTCAGCTCCCCCAGTTCCCTCTCTGCTGAGCAGCTTTCCAGCCACTCTTCCCAAGCCTGTAGCATGGCCTGGGGTTGTGGTCCTGGCAGGACCAGGCCCTTGGCCTTGTTGAGACCCATAGATTGGCCTCAGCACATCCACCCAGCCTGCCCAGCTTCCAGACTGGCTTGCATACTCATTTTTCTGTTTACACACATAAAGGACAACTGGGAGGAAATCAGGATGTAAATTACATAATAGATAGATGAGAATTGATTTAACTGAACTTAGTAGTCTGTGTTTTCAGAAATAGGTGTCATTTATCAGTGCTGAAATACTGAAGGTTCACATTCCCAATATGGCTTTCACTGAAATTGTTTTTATTTTAGTAAAATGTCAGTGATTTCTACTCAGGATAATAGACAACTTGGAAGCATTTCCCTAATTGTATGTCAGGTGTTTTTACAGGGTGTTTGTCATTTGGTTCCTTTAAATTATGCCTCAAATTTGCTTACATAATAGCTTGCTAATTTGAGCCTTACCAACTTCAGCACATATGCCATGCAATTCAGCTGGGGTCTAATGGTTTTAACAGAAGCTGTTAATATTGTCAGAACAAAATGTCTGAATTGTCAGGAGTGTTTTTACATCCCTTTCACAGAACTCCTATGTCAAATTGTCCATTACAAGCCTTATTTATGTAAATTCTGACTAATATGGCTGCAGAACAAGATAAAACTCCATAAGAAGGAGGTAATAGCAGATAAATTCTCTCTCTCTGTAGACAGTGGAATTTGTTTCCTAAAAGATCTGGGGGTTGTATGCATCAGGAAAGAAGCACCTCTTTTCAGTAATCACTCCCTAGAACTGCTGCTTTCAGCACATGAAAGAAGAAGAAAAAAAAGTTCAATTTAACTGATTCAAGAATATGGGAATTACTGTAATTTTTTATTTTTTTTTTGTCAAGAAAATGTCAGCAATACATTTACCTGCAATAATTCCATTCCAAAGTTTGTATTAAAAAAATTATGTCCTGATAAGGTCTCAAAGGTCAACAAGGTTTTACAAAAAGAGCTTTATTCCATCTTCTCTTACCTAATCTCTTATATTGGATATATATGGTATGGGAATGCATAAGCATATATTCTAAGCATTTTTCTAGGTGAATATGCATGCATGTTATATATATGCATCCTACTATACAGTCTAATACCAGAAGTACAAGGCAGAATAAAGCTAGGGAAATTATTTTTCCCTCCCAGTGAGTAAAGGCTGCACAAATATATTTTTTATTGTTGTTTGAAACAAAATAACATATGGTGAATACATAAGAAAAGTTGAATCAATTAAAGGGAAGCCACCCCCCCCAAAATGACACAAAATCAGTTATCAACTTCTTTATTCCATTAAACTGCAATACTACCTATCTGAACACAGAAGCTGCTCTATTGTGTTGCATGGTAGTTGTCTTTTGTTTTGGAGGAACTTGTTCTAAAATGGTAATAATCTCTTTCAGTTTCTCTTATTTTTTCAATGTCTTAGAAAATATTTTCAATTGAACAAGAGGATACCTTTTCCCAGGCTGATGCTATTTTCCCCATATGTGGGTGTTATTTTGTAGTAACAAAGGATTCAGAGAATGTGGTTTTATTTTTATTTTGTTTATTTTTAATTCTTAGAGGGCTAAAATAAAAAACAAACAAACCAAACCCATTATGCAATAATATACATAATATTTTTGAATGCATTCCCTTCAGAATTGTTTTGATTCCTTGTCCCAGGTGCCCTGTTGTTGTCTGTTACAGCAGAGTATTGGGAAAAGGAGAGGAGATCAGTGGGTTAAAATGAAAACAGATTTAATGAAACAGTAAAAGCAATACCACTATCATATATAGAAAATTACACTCAGCCCAGCTCATGTGCAGCAATCACAATAAATAGGGGAAGAGGAGAATGAAAAGGAGGAGCCCAAGCAGATCTCCCCTTGCTCAGCAAAATTCCCCCTTTATACTGGGGTGGGGTTTATGGTGTGGGATAAATCTGTAGCCAGTGGAAGGCACCTGTCCTGGCTGCCTCCAAACAGCTGCTGTCCTCACACCCTGGCAGGCTGGTGATTCTGCACCAGGGAAACCAGAACAATGAGGGGGAAAAGTGAGGTTTGTGGTTTCTGAATTATTTTTCAAACTATTAATTGCCAGCAGGAGTTACCCTTTTAATGGTTACCCTTTGAAACACTTTGTTATTGAGCAGTAACTGTGTTAACTGGGGTCTTGTGTCTGTTGATCCATAAAAATTTGGAAGTTCTAGGGAAATATGGGGGAGTTGAGAAATAATCCTGTTTCCAAAAAATGCACCAATTTAGAAATATATTTGTTCACTTTTCTATCACAAGTGTATTGGTATATGCCTTAAATCTGTGTAAATAAAGTAGGATGTGTTTTGTCCAAAGGAAGATATTTTTAATTAGTTTCAACTGCAGATACATATTGTTCTAACAATAGAAATCTGAATTTTTCAACTCCTTTAATTTGTTGTTTGAATTAGTAGACATGGTCCTTAGGGACATAGTTTGCTGGTGAACTCACAGTGGTTAAACTTGATCTTAAAGGTCTTTTCCAACCAAATGGGTTCTATGATAATTGCCTTGATTTTTTTATTACCTCTTGATAAGAAGGCAAATCCAACCTCACTACTATTAATAACAGCCTGTTACCTTTATGGTATCTTAAAATCCAAAACAGTGCTGGAATTTTTATTGCCATATAAAGTTTGTTATTATTTCTGGATTCACTTCACCCTGCTGCATTTCAAAGCAAGCCAACAATTTTCTTTGCAAGGTGTTGTGTATTTCCTATGTTTCTGTTCTCTTTAATTCTGTGATGGAATAATGGGTTAGTTGTCAGCAACAGAGAAATCTCCGGGATCATTACAGATTTCTGAACAAATCTATGCCATATATAATAAGCATATTATTATTTTTTAGCATTTCTTTATGTCAGAGGTAGCTTATCAATCAAGGAGGTATCTGGCAGTCAGATTCCTAGCAACTCATCATCTTGAGCTATTTCTTGACTGCTTCACATAAGCATATCCAAAATTCACACAGGTTTCTGAACGGAGGGTCGTGTAGGATGTGACATCTATTTGCAAACCAAGAGAGGTTGGTTTGGTTTTTTTTGTTTGTTTGTTTGTTCTGTCATCCACAGCTTCAGTTGGGATGCAAAAAAAAATAAAATTAAAAAAAAAAAATATATCTGGCAGTATAAAGTGCAGGGGAAACTGAGTGCATCCAGGTAGGGACTGTCCAGAAGTCTGGGGTGAAGCTGGCAGGATGGCCAAGAGAGGCCTCCTTGTAAATAGAAAATGAGGAGTTGCAGCCAACCACAGTGCTAGAAGTACAGAAGAGGCTTCACAGAAGCCATGGCTGAAGGGAAGGAATTACTTCAAACTTTTCAAACCATCTAAACTTTCCTCTAACACACCCAGAAGATCTGAACCTCAAAACCTCTTCTGTTCATATTCTAATGAAAACTTAAGTCTCGGAGACTGGAGAGACGTTTGGTCCTTTTTAAATCCCTCAACAACACTGAGGGAAAACTAAAGAGCAGATGTGCTGCAGCCCTGGAGGGAAATGCCTGGTCTTGCTTTAGGCTGAGGGGGCTTGAAGGGCTGTGTTCATCAGGGAGCTGCCTGAGGGGAAACTTGCAGTACACCAGCAGAGCTGCTGCTGCCCAAAGGAAGAGCTCAGTCAGGTCTGTATCCTGCAGCAGTGCCTGAGTGAAGTGGTTGGTTTTCCTTTGGTTTGTTTTTTTTTAATCTGAGCAATGCACCTTCAGTGGTGTTTTTAAGCAATGGTCTGTTTTCTAGATTGTATTTCTGGTTTATGTTTGTTGGTTTTTCCTATGAGGCAGTTTGGCCTGTCCCTTAGTTCATACTGTGCCTGGCTATGAACAGACATCCTGCAAAAGGATCTGGGAAAGGGAAGATTTCTTCTCTTTGTGCATTATCCTTCTCTAAAAGACTTTAGGTTTTGTCAGCTGAACTGGCTGAATCCCCTGGTTAAGCCTCTGGTACCTCTGTTCCTTTTGGTCCCAACAAAAGCAGTGTGCTGCCAGCCCCTGCTCACATAGGAAAAGTGCTCTGGTTTAAACACAGGATGATTTGACAGCTCAGAGTGTCTCTCCTCCCCAGAAAATTCTCATGTTGATCAGTTTATTTCTGCTTGGAGTTTGTATCTTTCAGCTAGAATCATTATGGCCCTCATTCGTGTAAGGTCCTTTTTATGTGATGGGATTTTTGTGTGATGGGGGGTTTTGATCTAATAAGACTTTAATATTTATTTAAAATGTCCATAATTATTAACACTGCTGAGACACAATGCTTTGCTCTTAGATGCTACAAAATTGTGTGGAAATGCCAAGTAGAAGTAAATTTAGCAAACTGAATTCTGGGGCTATTTTGTCCCCCCAAAACTAGAGAGATTTTAGCTAAAAAGAGATCTTGCAGAAATTTTTTTTTCTGGAGAACAAAGTAATTATAAGGACTAGATGTAATCTCTGCTCTCTTTATTTCTCTTTTATTATAAAAAACCCCTTAATCCTCATCCAGGATTAAAATTCAGTGTATTTTTAGCAGTGGAGTGTCCTAGATAACAAATACATACATGTATGTTTTGATGTCTTTTATATCTTTTGCATTCTGGAGCATTTTGTGATTTTACTTAACAGAGAGATACTCCCATCTATCAGTGCTGCAGTCAGTGAGGCTCTAGGATACTTTGCTGTAGAGACACCTGAAATATATGATTTTATTAAATATAATATGTGAGTCTGAGGACAGTGTACACCAAGCAAGTGAATTTATAGACAAGGTTTCTAATATTTTGTAGTGGTGGGTGGGGTTTTTTTTTGCTTTTTGTTTTGTTTTGGCTTGGGTTTTTTTGTTGTTCCACTAGTATAGAGACCCAGTTGCAACTCAGCTTTCCTGTGGAGATGAACTAAAGTCCTCCCCAAACCTGTGATTATAAAATGCCATATCTGTTACTGGCTGCTTGATGACTGGAAGAGATTAAGTGATCTGCATGTCCTTAAGGAGCAGCTAAAACCTAATAATTTTTTTAAATCTAGATTGTGTTTTCCAAAGAATTGCAAGTAATTTAGGCTGAAGTTTAATCAAGTCCCATGCAATTTCAGTACCAGCTAAAAAAACCTGTCAATCAACTTGCATACAACAGGTTTACAGAAAAATTTGAATAAGATGTTGTTTCCTACACGATCTATTAGATTTATAATTGAATTGCCCATAAAAAGCAGAATTCTGTAGGAAAACCTTTGTATTGTTGAGTTCAGTGAAAATGATTGAGGATATTACACTGTAAAAAGTAGAGTATTAGTGAGTGAGAAATATGTCCTGACTGGAGGAGATGTTTGCAAGTTGCTGGGATGATACAAATGGTGGTGTAACTTGTATCTCTTCAACGTGTAGTAAGTGATTACAACTCTCAGATTCTCTTGCCTGTGTATGCATCTGCAAAATTATTTTTTCTCTCTAATTTTTTTTGCTCTGGGCAAATAGCTTCTGCAAAGAGAGGGAGCAGTTGAAGGGCCATGTGGCAGACTGCTCTCAAGACCTGTGTCAGCCTGACAGCTTTACTCTTTAGAAGTATTTGGATCAGTTCTGTTAGCTGTAGAGAAATCTTGATTTCCTAGGATATTTTCAGGGACTGATGTGACTGGTAAAGAGACCAGACAGACAACTTCTTGTCCATGGAAGTGCACTGCAGCAGGAAAAAGCAACAAGGTGGAAGTGGGGGATTAAATGGAGGAAGATTTAATTTACCTGCTTTTCTTATATTCTGTTTTTTATCTCTATGCTTTCAGCATGGAAATAACCTTACTCTTGCATATCCATCAATGTCCTAAGTTGCAGGTTATACCCCTTATACATCTTAACTATATATTTTCTTGATCAACCAGCAAGTATGTGTTTACTAGAGCTTATTGTTCATGTTAGGAGAGCTGCCCACTTGGGCACTCCTGTAAAGAGGAGGCTGCTGAGGTGTCCAAGAGAGAAGTTGGTAGATTCACTTGTCAGACTGAGCTGGAATCAGTTTGAGGTGAGAACCACCACATCATATGTGAGCTGTGTTTGTGTTTCACTATACTTTGATCAGTGTGCCTTGAGAGGGATCAGCTTGCTCTGAACTGAGCTGAATCTGCTCTGAGTTTTTCTCAACTGTAGTGCCTGTTGAGGCAAGTTGAGTCCCATGTCATCCAGTGCCATATAAGGCACTGCAGAGTTGTGCTGCAGCTTATGAGGAGAGGCTGAGATAGCTGGGGCTCTTGAGCCTGGAGAAGAGGAGGCTGAGGGGGGAGCTCAGCAGTGTCTGTCAAGATGTTCAGGGCAGT
>JAOEGS010022218.1:50194-60356 GCA_025447755.1 Corythornis vintsioides | reverse complement strand
TAGGTGATCCTGCTCTGGCAGGGGGGTTGGACTAGATGATCTTCTAGCTCCCTTCCAACCCCTGACACTCTGTGATTGATTCCAGCAGGCACCCTAGCTGAGGGTGGCTATTGGGTTAATTCCCATCACATACCTCACAGCTACAGACTCTGTTGGGGAAATGTTAGGGCATTGCAGGTAGCCCTGAGTGCCACTGTTGAGGCAGCTGCATTCTGCTGTAGATTTTCATTACTCACAGGAGGAAATCAGACAGCAGTGGTGGCCTGTAGACACATTTGGAAACCTATATATAGTCTTATCTCAAATGAAACTTTATATACTCTGTCTGAATCTTCTGAGCAAACTTCTCTCCCCTACAGGCAGCCTGACAATTCATACCTCAGCAAATAACTTTTTTTAGCCCTTTGTCTCCTACATAAATTGACCTTCTTCTGAGAGGGTATCCATGTTCTCTTGCAGTCTGTGATATGTGGAAAGTTGTGAACATATTCTGCTACAGAGTTCAATTTGTGGTTTTATTCCCACATTCAAGACAAACACTGACAAGAAAATGTGTGTTACAGAAAATTGTACTAACCCACTGTTCAATTTTCAATATTTTATTTAGGATATGAATTATTAGTGTTAGAAAATTATTTTTCCATTTTTTCAAGTATATTTCATAGCCTTATGAATGCCAGAATCTATTTTTAACTCTTTTTTAAAACATAAAACCAGGGAATTGCTTCACCAATTACTGTCACAAGCAAAACAGACTCAATTTGGGGAAGATTAAATTAATTTACTGCCAACTAAAATAGAGTTGGATGCTGAGAAGCAAAGAGAAAATATAAAACACATCCTCCCTCCTCCCTTCTTCCCAGGCTCAACGTGACTCCATTCCTGACTCTGCTGCCCTGTCCCATGAAGTGCAGCAGGATGGGGAGTGGGGGTTGAGGTCAGTCCATAGCAGCTCCTCTGCTGCTTCTCCCTTCCTTGTGCTGCTCCCCTCCTTCAGCTTGAGGTCCTCTGTGGCCTTCAGTCCTTTGGGAAAAAATCTGCTGCTGTGAGGATTCTTCAGGGGCTGCAGTTCTTGTCAGGAAGAGCTGCTCCAGCATGGACTTCTCCACAGGCTCCAGGGGAACCTCTGCACTGCTGACTGGAGCATCTCCTCCCTCCCCCTTCCACTCACTGCTCTCAGGGCTGGTTCTCACACTTCTTTCCTCATGCCTGTGGCATGTTTTTTGCTCTTTCTGACATGCTGTGCCAGGGGTGCCACTACCCTGTGCCCTGTGGTGTGTTGGCTGGTGGGTGGCAGGGCTGCCCCCCCAGCCTGGCACCCAGAACAGCCTCAGCCATCCCCCTGGCAGTGCTGCTGTAGCCTGAGGGAGGCTGGCCTGCACCATCTCTTCTTTTTAGTCCTCATAATATTTTCTGCTTCTTTCTTGGATGCCTCTTTTTCTCACTCCACTTGTCATGGGAGCAGCTCACTGTGTTCTGATGAATTAATTTATTTAACATTAAATACCTGCAGTTACTGCTCCCTTCAGTGAACAGACTGGCTGGAACCCTTTGATCTGACACACAAAGCAATAGCTCGTTTTCAGTGTAAAGCAGCTTGATTTTTGAACCTTTGCTTTGGAAGATTTTCCTTTTAAAATTTTCTCTCCATTTTTAAAGGTAGAAGATCCTTTCTAACAGTTGTTGGCACACAGGTTGTCTACAGGGTGTCTTGTTACCTTGCTTTCATCTTTCATTATGTTCCCAGTTTTTTATTCTTTTCTGATTACCTGAAAATTTCACAACTATACTATGACAAGTTTTGAGGCAGTGTTGCTTACAGGCTTTATTTCCATGATAAGTTAATGTAAAATAAATAATAAATAGATAATAATACTGCACTTGGCACCTCACTGTTGCATTATACCTTGGGTAATAAATCAGAGTCATACAAAAGCAACTTTATATACAGCAAATAGATGAAAAGGAGTTAAAGGATGATCACAGAGCTAATTCTAAACTACCATCAATGTAAATTGATTGTTTTCTTCTATTTTAGCCCCAGAAGCATGAGATCTGGGGCTTACTGCTTTAACATGTAAGGGCATATCTATTTCTTCCTTGCTTCTATTCCTCATTTTATTTTTCTTATATATTTCTTTATATTTCTTATACTTGTAAGTATGTAACTTGCCCAGCTTACATTATCTTACTGAATAACTGAAAAGTATGTACTCTCAACCTCTTTTTTTCCCCCCCCCTTTTTTATATCCAATAGCTTTCTAGATGGCTAATTTTAGCTGCCTAGTAATTTCCTTTTCCAATTTAAATGTCACCCAGTATTACATTAAACAAGTGCAAAGAACTCTAGATTCCCAGGCTTCAAGCAGCAAGGAAGGAGAGCTGCATTCAAGACTACACAGACAAGGCTTGTCTTGTAAACTCCTTGGGGTGATTAAGTCTATCAAGTACCAGAAATATTTCAAAAAGACAAGTTCCTTGTGCTTTACAAAGTTCCATGGCAGAATCTTGGCAACTCTTTCAAACAAAATGCTTGTGTCCCTATATAGTAATATTTCTTGTGGAGGGTAAGTAAACGTATGTAGATTTAGGAACTGCAGAGTCACTTCTGCTTTGATTTAATTTGAAAGATAGCCATTAAAATCAAACAAAAAAACTTGGAACTATACCTCAACTGAGTGCAGAACATGACACTCAGATGTTAACCCTTTCATTTATGTCTTATTCTTCAAGCAGCAGTTGCTTATAAGGCTACCAACACTCTTATCACCAGTGCTTAGGGAGAAAAAAAAGTTTTTCTAGTGTTTGAATTGTAAACTTCAAAATAGTTCCTTTTCCCTTAAAATAAACAGGACCAAAAATAAAAAAAAAAAAAAACAAAAAAAGGGTTTGCAAAGAAAAGATTGCAAAGCCACATGATTATTGCAAAAGCTGCTGCTTGTGCTTTGTTTCCATTTAGAGCTTTAGTATCTCACATTCAATCTGCCACTGTTTTTTCTTCTGTGTGCTGAGTCCTAGTAAGCCCATTTGTTAGGTGGTTTGTCATAGTGCACATGTGTGTGTAGGCTTATTAATGTTGTATGCTGATTTTGCCTGAAGAAACATAAAGCTTGCCAAAAAGTATTTTTCTTAAGAGAGAAAAATAGACCTGAAACCCCAAATGCCTTTTTTCTTAAGAAAAAAAAAAAATCCCAAACCCAAATTAAAATAAAAAGACAACCAACAAACTGAGGAATGTGGAGTTTCCCCTGCATGAAGTTTTATTTCTCTGTTCCAAATGCAGTAACCTTTGATAAGTGACAAACCAACCCAATTTTCTTGCTTTTCCAGCACACTTGTTTCCTTTTAATTCCTGATACTCGTCCCACTTTCTCCCTATTGCCTCTCTGAAATTTTCTCTTCCAGTTGTTGCCTCTTTAACTTTTCACTCTGCTTTGAACATTGTTTGCCCATGTCCTGTTGGATTTTCTTCTTTGCCACCTCATCCCCCAGATCTTCCCTCTTACTCTGTATTCTTTTGTCTAGAGATAATAAAGAACTGCAGTGGTTAAGGGAAAGTTATTAAAGATGATAGGGCCAGAACAGTCTGACCTCCAGTAAACTCATTGTATTTAAGCTGGGATAAACCACTGGTTTTAGTATAATCATCAGAATTTACAGAGACAACCAGAATAAAACAGTGCTAACCTTATTAATATGTAGTCTACTGACCTGATTTCAGTATAGAGTTAAAATTAATTATAAACCAGAGAGAAATACTAATGAATTATTAAACTCACATTCTAGAAACAACAGATGCTACTGAAATAAAATCTTAGAAAAACTTTCATGAAACCCCATGGCTGTCAATAGGGATGGAATTGTCTTATTTGGCTATTATGTCTGGTTTGGGTTGAAATAACCAAAGTTGATGTGTTTGGCTGGGATGGTTCTGGGGGCTACATTACATAATCTTAAAAAAAAATTCAGAGCTGGATTCATGTGAACATGCAGGGATCAAACCAAACCTGAGGTGACTACTGCACAGGGCTGTATAGATACAGAAAGATTACCAGAGGTCATGATTTTTTGAGTTCAAAAGATGGTCAGGCTTTTTGGGCTCAGCAAAAGTCTGATACAGCTGAAAGTCTTGGGGTTTGTTTGTTTGTGGGGTGTTTTGTTTGGTTTTTGTTGCCACACAATCAGAAATACTCCTGCTTCCTGCAAACCCTGTGCTTGTGTTTAGTGTGCTACTTAAATATGCCTGAGTACTAAACATTAAATACAGCTAAGCTCTGTATGCAGGAAAAATGACCCAAGGCTAGGCAGTGGTAGGTGGATTTCCCCAGCTCTGGAAGCTGTTGCTCTGGGAAGGCCACATTCCCACTCTCTTCCAAGCAGGGAATGGGAAAGTTCTCTTCTTAGGTGCTGGCATGGCTCTCTTTTCTCCAGATAAGGTGCAGGGGGACCCAGCTAGCCATTTTCTTCTAGTTCCTGATACACACAGAAACCTGTGACACAAAAATCAGTTCCCTGGCTAAAAAGATTGCTGCTTCTGTTGAACAGACTGTGCACATGAGCACAGAAAGTCTTCACCAACATATAAATGTGGACTGAGGGCTCTCTGAGGGTCCCTGTGTTTGTACACCCTGGAAATACACACAGAGGCAGGCTGCCTAGTGCCTCTTCCCCCCAAACCCTGAAGTCATCACTGCACTATATGCCTTTCATTTGTTTAGGACATACAAAGCCTCATTAGATATCTGTGAATACACAGGTAAGTGCAGAAGATCAGAATGATTGTCTCATCATCCAGCAAAGTTCTGATCTCAATTTTGAACCTGTTTTTTTGTAACACTAGCTTCATTAGTTAATGAAATACCATTGCTGTTTGAACTTCACAACTGTAATGTTCTGCACTGCTTTACATCATCTTACCTTATTGAAACTCTCCTTTTTCCCTGTGTGATCTGCCAGTAGTATTGTCAATTCAGGACAGGAGAGTAAACTTCTGAAGTGGAATCTGGGGATAGTCTGAATTGGCTGTCAACATTGCACTGTTTAGATCAGTTTAAAAGTTTATATTATTGTTATTACACTGGCACAAAACTCCCACTGCATTTTCCTGCCCCATTTTCCTTTATCATATAAATCTTCCATATTCAAACCCACAGTTGTTTATCCCTTTTCTAGTCACCCTGTAGTTTTTAGTCTCCTAAAAATCTATGCTTTTCCTTACTGAAAATACATTGTTTTCTCCAGTTTTGTTTTGTTTTTTCTTTACTATCTTAGCTATCCACTCAGATTTGTTGTAGAACACTGATATTCTCTCTTCCCCTTCCTCAAATCTTCCATCCCAGATTTACTGAGATTCCTTTGTGCTCGAGCTTGCTAGCACAGATAGCACAGACTTAACCAACTTAGCCTCAGACTCTGCACCTGGAGCCAGAGGTGGGAGAATTAAGAGAAAGGACCATGGACATCTCAGAAGGTAGGAGCAACAAAGATGAAATGTAAAAAAAAAAAACCAAAACCAAACCAAAAAGCCAAAATTTTGTCATCCTTTTGGTAAGGGAGTAACTGGAAATAAGATGTTGAGACAACTCATATGCTATGTTGTGGTTTCTTAGGGAAGTCTGGGAGCTTTTTCAGAAGAGGAGGTCAGGTCTGGTCTGTGTAGGGCAGAATGTTGCACCAAGGAAGAGTATATTTGTTTTAAAAATAGCTGCTATAAATATTTAAGAAGTTGCAGTGATGATATTGAAGAATATGCTTGCTGTAATCAGACACATTTTAGGCATTTATATGCACAAGAAAAATCAAGCTTAAGTATTTCTAATTGTGTGAAGAAAGCTACAAACTTAAGGGTGAATCCGGGATAGATTGTGAATCATGAATATGTATAATGTGCTTAGGGCATAATCCTGCTTGGTGCTTTGTCAAATCCCTTACTGGGCAGTACTAACTGTTGCAAAATACTCCCTTTTAAGTAGGTATCTATGATACTTAACATCCCCCCAAGTGAGAAAAGTCTAGCTAGATTTCCACCATGGTGATTTAAAAAAAAAAAAAATTTTTTTTTTTTACTTCTGAAAACAAAATGTAAATAATACAAAAAAAGTGCAAACATATAATAAGAATTCTGCTCTTTCACTCAGAATGTTTTCTCTTGCTGACTTAAGTTAAAGCAGGAAGGATCAACCTGGTAGAGCTTTGTCATGATTTCATTTGTTGAAACTTACCTTTGCAGGTTCATCTGGATTGTGTTTAGTATTGTATCTGCATGTGATAGTAAAAAGTGTCTTTAACAGATCAATCTCACAAGGACAGTGGAAAGGGCCATTCCTGGCAGTCAGTGGTGGTGAGCAGGGCGTGGGAGGACACCCACCTTTGGTGGCACACTCTCCCTCACTTGCTAATTGGTGGCTTAATTTCAGAGTCCAGTTTTAAGTGGAAGGCTGATGAGTGGTCAGAGAATGTCTCTGTCAAGCTGCACGGCAGAGAGCACTGCAGTGAGAGCAATGAGATTATCCTGCAATATTGCAAAGATGCAGTTTCTCTTCTCTCAAGTGCTTTTGGGCATCTACCAGGCAGATGTGATGTGCTGCACAAACTGCCTTCCAGTCTCTGGGCAGGGAGTTAAGTCATCTATACAAATCTTTGTCCTAACACCATAGTTGCTCTGCTGTATTCCCACTGGGAATACACCTGAGCTGTCAGACATCCTCTGCTGCTTTTTATCCCTATTAATGCAGGCACTAATGCTCCTCTTCTTCCTCCCAGCCCTTTGATTTCCACAGCATGGAGACTAACAGCATATACAGACAGGGCTCTGTTAGTCTCAGCTCCACTGTCTGTTCCTAGCTGTCCAAGCAGCCTCTGTAAGCTTTGCTCATCTTCTGTGTCTGTTCTTTCCTCTGAGCTGTCCCAGAAGACACAGGTACCCAGAAGAAATCTGGTGACCCCCACTCCTAATGGCTCTCAAGGCCATGTTCCTCTGAGCAACTCAATAGTTCACTCAGTTAACAGTTTGGGAGCCCTAAATGCAGTATTTTGGCACAGGCTCTTTTGAATCTGAATTAATTTTTGAGTAACACCTTACTTCAACCTAGCACAGAAATCTCTGCAGTCTGTGGAGATGAATATATGAGAAATAAGACACGTTTCTCACCAGCTCTTATTGGAAAACTTCAAGCATGCAGTCACTCCACCAGCATTTGGTGGAGGTCATAAGCTCTTGGGCAACTGAGGCAGGTGGCCATGCTATGGACTGTTGGATGCTCCTGAAAGAAAAGAGGTCAGTATGCTGTGGGCTTTCCCCAGTCCCTTCTGTGAGTACAGTGCCTTTCCAACTCACAACTTCTCATAGCAACTGTTTGCTTTAGGGTAGAAACTGATGTGGAGAGTGAGTCAAGAAGAGGCAGATCTTCTAGCAGTAAAGGATTTAATGTAGTTGAAGACCCATAGGGCCAAGACACTGAAATTTCTCAGTGCTTTATTCCATGCAGTTTTGCAGTGTGATTTGAGGGGGCCTCTGGATACCCTCTAGTCCCAGATTTATATTTTTACTATAGTTTGTAAATATATTTGAATAAATGGAGTGAAAAGCTTCTCATCTTTGATTGACAACTAACATTTTCTGTCAGTCCTGACTGTAAGCTGCTTCCTCCCATTTACCTTATTTTGTTAGAATTCTGTAATTTAAAAAAATTATTTGTGTTCCATGTATATCTGTAACTATAGAAACCATGAAGTGATTAAGAAAAGTAGTTGATGCTTCTGTAGCTTATCAAGTCAGCCAAATGTTCAAATAGTTAGACAAAACTTTTTGGTTTTTTTTTTAAATAGGTTAGGAGAATATACAAAATAATAGATGATATCATGTTTTCTAGTGTAGCTTAATAGTCTAGGAATAATAGAGATGGATGTACAAAGAATGTGACTATTGATTCATGGCTAGTTGAAAAATAAATTGACCTGGGAGGAAGGAGTGAGACCAAAGCTTAGCTCTCTGAAGCTGTGCTTGTTGCTGGGGCTTAGAATTCTCCCACTGCTGAGAAAAATATAAAGACTGAGTGTGAAACTGGGTAGTGTGGATGAGAGGAGTGAGGAGGCATAACAATATGGAAAATGGATTTTAAGTCAGGTAAGCTTAAATACTTAAGCCTTTGGAGGAATTGAACCTTTGGGATGTTTGGGATTGCTGAGTTTCAAGAAGTGATCTAAGCCTCATAGTGATGACCTGTGGATAAATAAAGCCTGTAGTGTCTGATGCTCCATAAACTTTTCTGGAGGCTTTGCTTTTTGTCCAGAAAATAATTTCTCAAGCACTGACAAATGAGGTCAATCAGAGAACTTCCTGAGTCTCTCATTTTTAACAAGGCAGGATAAATTTTCTTTGATTTTTAACCTTTCTTGTGATACAGTAGTCTCTTCTGTCTCCTTCCAAGTTGTAGGTTTGTACGTTTGGATTGTTTTAGTTAGGTGTAGATCTAAAACTAAAGCTGCAAGGAAGTTCAGGTGCCAGGATTCACCATTTGTCCAAGCTGTAGTCCTGATTTAAAAGGTTCTAACTGTACCTTGACAATACCATTTTTGTAGGATGTTTTTAGTGGTGTGTGTTAATTTGTGTAGTGTATTTCAACAAAAACACTTGCAGGGGAGAATATTTCAAATCACTGCACGTGAATATGCTGGTGTGAAATTTTAGACAAAAATGATGAGCTCTCCACTGATTATTTTGGTTTCTTCCTTGAACTCCAAAGGCATTCTCAGAGAAATACATTGCTATAGTGACTGGAACCTGGATGTGAACTGGTTAGAGGTATTACTTCATATAATAAGCTTATAGGTACCTAAATATATCACTTCCAACAGTTTGCTGCAGGATTATTCTATAGAATTATTACCTTTTTTTGGTGATTGTTGGAAGCTTTATGAAAGATCAGCTGCTGTAGCTGAGAGATTTTGGCAGTAGAGTACATGAAGAAAGTCAGGGTTTGGTTCATTGTTTTGTTTTTTAAATTTCTATCTTAAGATGAATAGTAATGCTGTGGCTAGCAGCATTCACGACAAAACTGCCATAAAATACCTTTTTTGAAGTTAACTCCTCCAATCATTGCTCCACTTCACCTTTTCTACATCTTTCTATTGGCAGTTTGTGTGCTTAGAATCTTAAGGCGAGGAGTGAGATGAGGATCAATGTGTGAATTGCATGTTCCATTGCCTAAAAGTGGGTATCTGATGCTATTTTTGATGCCCTGCAGTCCATAGGACGTGCATATGGCTGGCAGAGGTGATGTAACTCCTGAGGCAGCCAGGCAGGGTGTGCTGACTTACCTCTAATGGCACATGTCTGTGGTTATGCACAGGATTTAGTTTTATTTTGTTGTGTCTGCTTGAAAGGGAGTGGATTCTCTCTGGATGGAAACTGAAATACCTGCCATGCCTAACAGTCATTTCTCTGTGGACAGAAACAATTCAGGCATGTTGCTCTCATCCTTATTTGTACACATAGGGTCTGATTTGGAACATGAGGATCTCAGATAACTGAAAGGCAAGCAAGGAAATGAGCATGAAATGCTCTCTCCTGGGCAAGTGGAAAATGCTTGTAAGTCTGGCTTTTAAACCTCCCTTAAACTACACATCACCTTAAAGCCAAACATATCAGAACCTGAGCAGATGAACATGTAAATGGCACTGCAGGCTTTGAGGTGGTGTGTGGTTGTGTGAGCAGTGGAACCCCATTCCCTATGAACGTCTTGTGGGTGATTGCTATGTACATTCTCTGAGGCCAATAAAATATTAAATATTTATGGGGCTTTTATAGAACTATATCTTTTTTTGAGACTTTAAGTAATATAATGCCTTGAAAACTTCCCTGCCTGTGTAAAATTTTACTGCATTTGTCCAGTGGGTTAAACCATTACTGGAGTGTGTGGGGAGAAAAGGAGGAAGAAACCAATCAGCTGTCAGCATAAACTTCATTTTCTTGCCAAACTGGGATAAAAATACTAAGCTGAATACTCAAGTTATGAAGAAAATCTGCTCTGCACAGGAATGGAAGAACAGAGTACTTCAAGAGGTTGAGGGGAAACCCAAGGAAGAACTTGTTCCCAGTGAGGGTGGCAGAGGCTGGCAGGGGCTGCCCGGGGAGGTTGTGGAGTCTCCTGCTCTGGAGACA
>JAOEGS010022217.1:0-27580 GCA_025447755.1 Corythornis vintsioides | reverse complement strand
ACAGTACATTTTTAATTCTGATTACTCTCCCCACACTTCTACGCTGTTCTGGAATCACCTCTCCCCAGCCTCCCTCCGATGCTGGTCGCTCATCAGCGCGTTTGCCCTTGAAAGCCAAAATTCACGGGGCCCCCAGGACTGTCCAAACAACCCGTAAATCACGCGAGGTTGTCAAACGGTACCTCCCGATTGACAGTCATTGCCATCAGGAACTCGCACGGCTCCACCTCTTCGCAATTAATTGCGGGGGCGATGTCCTAAGTACTGCACAGGTGTTTTCCTCAATAGCGGTAACACCCCTGCGCGTTCTCGCTTTAGGTAGAGCGTCTGGGTGTTTGTCTTGCGGCGGGGTGGGGGTACCAGGTACGTTGCCCGTGGCCCAGCTGCGGGAATGCCCGGGCTGCTTGGGTTGCGGGGCTGGCGGTGCCGGGGGCGGGCGGGCATCGCCATCTAGCGGGGCCGCCGCTGGGCTGAGCTGGGCGAGGAGAGCGGGGGATGCTCGGTCGCCTCGCCGGGCTTTGCCCATGGGGACCGTCTGGGCTAAGGGCTGCCTGCACAGTCAGCCCCGTAAAAATACCGTCCGATAGCACACAAGCGGTGCGGGAGGGACCCCGTGCCGTTACCGGCGCACAAAGCCCGCAGCGGTCCTCTGCGTAAGTACAAAAAGCCGTACAGGACTTGTGAGCAGGAAATTGAATTAAAGATATTAGTAGGTGTTAGCAAAATGTGATCTCGGAATTAGCGGGGATAAATAAAACCCAGTTGATATCGTCTACACAAGCAGGACATCGCATACTAAGGGCGTGAGGTGTCCTCGGACACCGTAAGAAGGAAGGCGAGAAGAGCTTCTCTTGAGCCCCTAGAGCTTGGGATTTGGCCACAGTAGGTCCTTTCCCCTCCAGAGGTGCACTGGCTTTCCTCGGGGTCAGCGAGTGCCATTACCTGCGTGCTGCACTCTCATCAATTAACAGTACTGCTGCATGTGTCGTAGGTAGGAACCGAATCTCCCATTTCTTTTTTAAATGTCTTTCCCTGTCCATAGGCTGATGCTGTGCTGGATCTCTGAGCATGGCAGAGGATGATTGGACCTGATGATCCTAGAGGTCCTCCCCAGCCATTATAATTCTAGAATGGTTGGGCTGCGGCACCAGCTTTCCCTGGTTTGCAGTCCTCTCCCAGAATCACAGCCCAGAAAAGCCAGCAGCTTGGCCATTCCTTTGGGAGAGCTGCCCCTCCAAGCCCACACCAGAGCACACGGCTGCATCTGTCTGAAATTCACCTATGAGGCTGCATCTTCAATGTAGGGAACAAGATTGGGGTGTCTTGGGAATGAGGAAGGGTGGCATTCGGACTTGGCCTGGAATCTCCCAGTGGAGCCCCTTGCCCGCTCCCTGTTGCACTCAAGGTAAGGCTGCTCTGCCTGGGGGTGGGCTATGCTGCAAATAATAGTGCCAGTAATAATAATAATAATTCCAACAAAAGCTCATAGTAATCCTGTTACAAGGGTGCGGCATTGCCCCTGCAGGAGATACTATTCGAAGGCGGATCTGTTTTTTAATGTGCGTCAGCGCCATGCACGAGAAAAGCTGTGGTTTGAGAGGTTTTATTTGTTTGTAACACATCAGTCAGCAGTCAGGTGTCTGTAGGTAGCTCCCCGCCGTTTCTTGCTTTGGGGCCTGATCCTGCCCTGCTGAAGCCAATGGCTTTGCCTTTGGCTCCAGGCAGCAGCAGCGTGGCTGCGGACTTGCACCCGTGCGGTCCGACAAGGGCGGCTGAACTCCCTGCCTGCCCAGGCGCGGGGGAGCTTTCACCCAGATTTTTTTTTTTTCTTTACATCTCGACAGAGGTGTCTGAGTAAGGTTTTCATTAGGGACAGCCCCCTCCTAGCTACTCCCAGCAACCTCTGGCTCACGATGGTGGGGGGCCTGCACGATGGATCGGAGCTTGCCCAGAAATACGTCTGCTGGTTTTCTGCTGAGCATGAAGCTGCAGAGCAGCTTGATGGAGGGAAGGAGGTCTCCTGCCTGCTCAGCAACACCATTTACCCTGAGTGGACTGGGCTCTGCTTCACAAGGTGTGTGTTAGTTAGCCTGTAACCGGGCAAGCTGTTGGAATTCAAAAACCAGCTTTAAGACTTCATTGTAATACCCAGCTCTTAGAAACGAGTTGTTTAGCTGTGGATATCTTGAAAAAGCCCAAAATAGTTTATTTTGACAACGACTGAGCTATACGGGATTTGCTCTCTATTTTGGATACAAAACCAGACCCTGCTGTTACAGTATTTAGATGGGCAAAAGATCTTGGCCAGTACAGCGTCGCTGGTGGGCTGACCTAGGGTTAATTACCATAAACCGGTGCTGTCCCAAGCAGCTGGGAGGGGCCGCAGCCACTATAAAAACGCGAACCACCTACTGGGGCAGCTTTTGCTATCGGAGTCCCGCCCCTCTATGAGGGGGGCCGGCCCTGGGTGGGGGATGCCTGTTTTCAATCTGCTTCGGTGACGAGAGCCGGCATCTCGGGCGCAGGTAGAGCCTTCCTGACTTCTATTGCTTGTTTTGTCCGTTAGTTCATTAATGCTATCACCCGTACTGTTTTCTTCTTGCTTTGTGTTGTTCTGTTGAACTGTCGTTATTTTGACCCCCAGGTTCTGACCTTTTTTCTTCCTCTCGGTTCTCCTACCCATGGTTGTGGAGTCTCCATCTCTGGAGACATTCCAGACCCGCCTGGATCTGTTCCTGGGTGACTCGGTCTAGGTGACCCTGCTCTGGCAGGAGGGTTGGACTAGATGATCTTCTAGGTCCCTTCCAACCCCTGACATTCTGTGATCCCACAGAAGGGGCTGTGTGGTGAAGTGGTGGGTGAGTATCTGTGTGGTGTTCAACTGCCAGCAGAGATTAAATCACACAGTGCGTTTAAAACCGGTACACACACGGGGGGAAATATCTGTCAGAGATGGTGCTGGAAAATACCTGGCTTGCTGTAGCTTTTTTTTTTTTTTTTTTTTTTTTTTTTTTAAGAGGTTCTTTTTTTCACTTGGTAATATTTCTTTTAATTCCTTGCCTGTTTTCCGTTGCAGCACGGACATTGTGCCCCTCAGGGTTTAAGCGTGATCGGGCTTCTTTCTCTGCCTTTTCCCACAGGTAGGAAGAGGGCACGGGCTCCTGGCTCTGCCCCCTCGCCTTGGCACAGCCCTTGTCGGCGGCAATAGCTCTAGAGCGCCGTGCCCGCTGGGGCCGCGCTGCAGCCCTTGCTGTGAAGCAGAGGTGCTGGGTGTGTGTGGAGGTGCCCGAGGTGCAAACGCGCCCGTGCTGCGGGCGCGGTTCTCCTGTCCCCACCGGCTGCCTGTCAGACATCCCTCTGCGCTTCTCTGGGGGGGGTTTGTGAGTTCACTTTCTTTAGAGGGGTGTCAGGGGTGACTGTACGTGCCGAGAGACGCACCGGTGTGTCCCGTATTGATGGCCAGGGGGGATAAGTGCGGGAGAGATGCTCAAGCTGGCGTATGAAGACTGTGATGCATCTGGGACCAGCACGTGAGCATCACCTCTCGCTCTCAGTGTAACGCGTCTTGCAGCGTCTTCCGTCTTCCGTTTGTACCGTGTTTTGTTTTACAGACTGAGCCCCTCCAGGAGGGCAGCAGCTGCGCGCTGTTGTCCGGCAGCGATGCGGTGGGGTGGCAGCCCTGCACGTGGGGCTGGGCTGCTGGGACAGGGTGCTGCAGGGGAAGATGGGCTTCGGGATCCTCTGAAATAAGCGTTTTGTCCTTTCCTAGAGTCATCTGCAGCCGTGGCCTCTCCGGAGCACTAGCAGGGCTGAGTAATCCTGATTTTGCTTTCGTGCCTGTGAGAATGTGATGCCTGTCACCTGCTCCACGTAAGTGTCCTGCAGCACCTGAGTTACCATCTTAAATTAAGCAGGTTTAATGCATGTAATAGTAATTCTGATTTTACCACTGTGCAGACCTCCTCTGGCAGCCACGGCTTGCTTCTTCCCTCAGGAAGCAGGTACATACCCCGGAGAGCTGTCTTTGCAGCATGACCTGGGGTGCAGCCATCTCTCTTTCCTGCTGCAGGTCAGTCTCTTTCAGGCCACATATCCTCATTGAAAAGGCTTTTCTTTAGGTTTCTGGGGCGGTGCAGGCTTCGTTTCCCCAGGGCACTGCCAGGCGCACAGCTTCACACAACAGCTCGCTGACAGAGCTTTGACGGTTTATTTTGTGTTGCCACGTTTTACCTTGCGTATTTTTAAGGGGTTTTAAATTAAATTAAAGCAGTGCTGGGCTGGTTTGGGGAGAGGAAAGGGTTCCTACTGTGGCAGAGCGCAGCCCCGTGTTCCACAGCAGATCAAGCAGAGGCTCAGAAGAGCTCTTCAGACAAGAAATTCTACACTTGAAACACGACTTACCCTTTCTGTTTGCTGGAAGTTTTCACTGTAGCCGAGCTGTGAATAATTTAGGTAACATAACATCAGCATTAAGCTTCAGAAGCTGCTGGTATATATGTGAGTGATGCTACCGCCAAAGGCAATTACACTGTATTATTCCAGCAAATTGACTATTACATCTACTTACTAATTTATGTAGATTTAAACTTTTTTTTTTTTTTTTTTTTTTTAAGATATGCTACATAGGCACTCGGACTATTTGAAATTAAGGTTAATGCCTGGTGTTAATTTATAGATTCAAATGAAAACAACCTAAGACGGTATAGTTCATTCCCAAAGGCCTGACTGCCAGGGGGTCTTCCTACCTTCTCCAGTGTACATGTCCCTCACGGCTGGCTGGCCTACGGCACCTACAGGGGCACAACAGTCCCCAGAGGAGGGCGATGGAATCTTGCGAATGGTCAGGAGACCCCATTTCAGACAGGACCTCAACTCGAAGGCGGGATATCCATGTCCTATTCCAGAGAAGGCAACAGGTGAGAGTGCACCAGATGGGACCCGAAAGGGCTTGGCCATCTGATGGTGCCCCCCAGAAGGGGCCGTGAATGTGCGATGCGACGGGGTTACCGCCATCGGCATCTCTAGAGGACCGCCATGGTCAGGCCCGGGCAGCCGGTGTCACTTCCTCGGTAGCCTTTCCAACAGCCTCACCCTAAGGCTTTGGGGGATTTCTTCATTCCAGGAGCATATACGAGTGGAGGATACCTGGCAGAAAGGGTGGCACCAGAAAAGCTGGTGGAAACTATGAAAACAGACACTAGGGTCAAAATCTGTGAGGTTGGGTTTGCTGGTGACCCTCTGGCACATTTGGGTGATCATCTCCCCCTGGGACTCGGGCGTGCTGCCTTCTCATTCCCAGTCTGCTGATGTGACCAATCACCCCCATGATGAAGACCTGAAATGTTTTTTCGTTTCCTTAACTTAGAGTGTCAGAAATGCTTCATGGTCTCCTTGACCTGTATGGAGGACAGAGATGTCCCAGAGGCCGATCCCGTGCCAGCTGCAGCCTTTAAAGCAAGATGCAAAAGGTGAAATCCTTCTCAAGTGAGATGGCCGTGCCTCCGCGCGTGACTCAGACGTGCCGATACAGACGGTCCGGCGCAGACGTTGCGGGAGGAGTTGGTAACACCTTTAGGACCTTGTCTTGCCTGCGGATCTGGATTTAGAGCCGACATGTGCATGTATTTAAATAAAGAAGATGAGGTGCTTAAGAGGAACTCACAGATTTTAGCAGGCTAACCCCTACAGCTGGAAGAAGTAAACAAGTTCTTGAGTGCCTTGACCCTCCTTCAGGTATGTGCATCTATATATAGGGCTGTCTATATATACACATTTATATATAAACGTGTGTGTGTGTATATATCTGTGCGTATATATATATATGTGTGTGTGTGTGCTGATAAATAGTTTGAAATGGCAGTAATGTTGTTGTGAGATGGTTTCTGTTCACACCGGTCTCTGCCAGGTGTCCATCAGGCTGGATATGGCCCCTTAAGTGCACGTCCCTCCCTGTGCCCCTGACCTTCAGCTTCCTCCAAAGGCGAAGGTCACTCTCTGGCATGCCACCCACTCTGCCTCCTTCCTGCTGAACCCGATCCCTGGGCGTGCAGCCCGGCCAGAGCCGACCCTGGTGACGGACGCAGAGCGATTTCTGGGCAGGGTTTAGGGGGAAAACGCAGATTTGCAGGAGCAGCGAGGGCACTTTAAATGCAGGATTTGGGCCGATGTGCCGAGCAGGGTGAGTTTGGCTGACGTTGGCTTTGGCGGAGGTGATGTTTGCCTGGTGGCTTTGGGAGATGCGTAGAAGCCTCCCCCAAAAAATAAGCTTGGCGCTGCGTTGGGGCGATGGATGGGCTGTCACCGCAGGGTCTCCTCTCAGGCTGCGGTGCTGTGTGGCAGTTGTCTTTGTAATGAGGAATAAATACGGCTGCCGGTGCTGGTGGGGCGCTGGGCACGTGTCAGGGTTACGGTGCCGGCAGCGGGAGGCGGTGAGGCCGCCAACCCCCCCGCCCGGGAACCGTGGGGGATGTCGTGCACAGACAAGGGCCGGCGCTTTGAGATGCTGTCAGGGATTTATGGCGATGGCAGCGATGGGAACCCTCCGGTGGCCCCCAAGGGCTGCTCTCTAGGGCCGAGCGCTGTCTGGCTGCCCCATAAAAGAGCAAAAGCGGCTTTCCCGCTTGGGGTGCTGCCTCCAGCCCCAAATCCGCTCTCAAGTCCCTCGGCCGAGGGGGGCTGAGGCCGGGCTGGTCGTGCAGCTGCCGGCTGTCATCCCCCCGCATCCCCGGCCTGGGGGGCTGCAACCCAATCCCTTCCCCTTCCCAAGGGTTCCGCCGGCCCCGCCGAGCCCCGTAGCCCGGCCGTGGGGAAGACGCTGACAAGGTATTTCTCGGCGGTAACCCGAGCGCAGCCCCAGCGCCTCTGTCTCGGCGGGGCGGACAAGTTAATTCCCCAGATTTATGCGCCCCCCGAGCCCCAGCATCTGCTGGGGGGGGGAGGGGGCGGGGAGGGCGGAGCGCGGAGCGGGGGGCGCTCGGCGCTGCCGGGGCCGGGCACAGGTGCGGGGCCACCGCCCGCTTATAAATACCCCGGTAGCGGCGGAGGCGGGGAGGGGCGTCCCGGTCCCCGCTGTGCCCGGTTTCCCCCCCCCCCTCCCCACCAGGGGCTCCGCGGCGGAGCGGGATGCGGCGCGGCGCCGTCCCTCCCTCCCGCCGGCAGCATGAGCCCGTCCTGCCTCCTCCTCCTCCTCCTCTTCCTCGCTCTGCCCGCACGCGCCCGGCGGGAGCAGGTGCCCGGCGGGGAGCTGCCGGCGACGGCGGGCCGCAACGCCCCCGCACCTTCCTCCTCCTCCTCCTCCTCCTCTTCCTCTTCGGTGGCGGCGGCAGCGGTGCCGAGCCGCTTCCCGCGGAGCCGCCCGGGGCGGCGGCGGGGCCGGCTGTACTGCCGGGTCGGCATCGGCTTTCACCTCCAGCTGCACCCCGACGGCCTGGTGGACGGCGCCCATGACGCCAGCCCGCTCAGTGAGTGCCCGGGGAGGGGTGGCCGGGGGGTCCGGGGGATGTCTCGGAAGTCTGACCGTGCCCCGGCGCGGGGGGCAACGGAGATACTGCCTCCAGTACGGCCCCGGGGCTACAGCACCCCTCGCCTTGGGGGTGTCTCCTCCAGGGTGACAGAGCCCCTTGCTCTCTGCTGCTTTTACCTGGGGTGAGCTGCATCTCAGACAGCCTTGGGAAAGCTGAATTTGGGTTGATGCCTACCCTGGGAGGCAGGGGTCGGAGGTGGCGTGGGTGCTGCTCCCTGCGGGCTCAGGTGGGATGCCGCCCGGGCGAGAGGAGCAAGCTTCGCTCCCGTCACTTTGGGAAATGCCACCCGTGGGGTTCGCTTGCCTGGAGGAAGCGAGTCAGTGGGGACTGATGTGAAGGTGCAAGGTGGGTGCTCCCAGATGAGCACCCCTCTGGGGTACCTGGGGGCTGGACCCAGCCCGCACCCAGCTCTCCTGCACAGCCCTTTTCCATCCTTTCCCTGTGTTAACTTTGCCATGCTTCCTTCTGCATTTTCATTCTTCCAGCACAGTGATAGGATACACGCAGTTTAAAAATAGGACCGAGGCTGACGTTCCCCTGAGAGAAAGCTGTGCTAACTCATGGCTTATCCTTCGGGTCGGAGTTGCTTGTGTTATCCTTTTAGAGGGAATGAAATGGCAGGCAGGGACAAAAAAAAAAAAATCACTTAGAGCCTGAGGGCTTGGGCCTGAGGTGACCCTGGCAGCAAGCGTGGCTTCAGCTGTCGGGCGTGCTCACAGACCCACAGCCGCACGTGGCCCGGACCAAATCCTTCGGGCCCTGGTCTGTGCTGTGGGCTCGTGCTGGAGGGAAGCCTGTGGGACAGGGGTGCTGGGAGCCCAGAAACCTTTGCTCGGGGTTTCAAGGAGTGCTGCGGATGCAGGGCCGGGAGAGGCTGCCGAGGGGATGAGTGGGAGATTGGGGCGTGTATGCTGGGGCTGTTCTGGAGGGTGTGAGTTTGGAGGGGCTGCCTGCGCCATGCCCCCCTAGACCCTGCCCCTCAGAGGTGTGGCAGGAGGGACTCTCCCCCCCGACGTGCGTGCAGCCTTTGATGCCACAACTGTTTTACGTAGACTCGTATCCTGTGAAGTTCCTTCCTCTTTGTGATTTGCTCCCTGGAAAGGTGACACTGGTACCAGTTCTCTATTTGAGACCAGAGCCAGACCCAGCTGGGGCCCTGTGCTGGTGGTGGCAAGGGGCACGCCAAGGTGTTGCCCTGAGGAGACATCCCCCGTGGGGAAGAATTTGGCTTTTGGCAGTGAACCCCGGCTTCGGCCTCTGGGAAATGAACCTTGACCCAGGGCACCCCAATAACTGGGATCATGTCTCTCCAGTCAGCATGTCCACCACACCCCCACAGAGGCCAGCAGGCTGAGGGGCGCCCCCGAGGACAGGGAGCTTGTCGGAGAGGGTTCACGCTTTGTTGCAGCGGGGCTGCGCAACCCCACGTCTCTTGGCAGCCCCTACGATCGGAGCACGGGGGATGCGAAGGGGTGGCCCAGCAGCCCCTAAAAGTGCCCCCCAGGAACCTCATTGCCAGGACCTGGGTGCCTTCAGAAGTTACGCTTCCTCCTTAAAATAAACATGGGAAGCGGTGATCCGATCCCCCGGCCTTAGGGATTTAACGGCGGCTTCATGTTTGCTCTTGGCACGTTAATCCGCCAGCCCTTCGCTGGGGCCGGCCGAGATGCTCTCGCCATCTCCTTCCTGCAGGGCCGAGACCCCGCTGGGGCTGCCTGAGGGCTGTAGCCAGAGGTAGCAACGATTTTTTTTTTTTTTTTTTTTTTTCCCTCAGGGTGGGAAGAGCGCAGTGGGGACACGGCGCTTATCCTGGCTCCACCCCCAGCTGACGGGGGTGCTCGGGGGTCTGGAGGAACACTGTGCTGTGTGGGGAATGTGTCAGTGCTGTTGCTGAGCGATGCTTGGAGGTCGAAGCTCTTCTGGGAGATGAATCGTGGGTCACATACCCCCTGCCACGGGTCAAAGCCCAATCCTACTCAGAAGATACTTGTTCGAGGGGAAAGCAGCTTGGTTTCTTTTGTGGGTGGGCTGTGTAGCACCTCTGGCCCCTAGTCCTGCTGCAAAGAGAAGGCCTAAGAAACCTCTTTGATACTTCTAGCCCTAAATGATGTGTGGTGCACCTTTATTTACAGAGCCTGGCAGGTACGGGAGGAGGACGGGTAAGGCTGATCTCGGTGGGACGGCTGTAGGCACGAGGAGCTTTTCTCACGCTCGAGGGGGATTTCCCCAGGGGTGCTCTCGCTCTGTCGCAGCCACGTCAGAAATTCTACTCTAAAACACATCTTAAAAAAACAAACCCCACAAACCTGTAGCTCTGCCGGGCAGAGGGACAGAGCAGGAGCTGCGTGGAACCAGGCAGCTGAGGAGCAGGGTCTTGAGAAGAGGAAATGCAAACCTATGAGATTGAATTGAAAAAAAAATAATATTTTTTTTTTCTTTGTCACACTGATGTGAAAAGAACTGTGATTTATTTTGGGATTTCTGTCATCCTAGGTATTTTGGAAATATTTGCTGTGTCTCAGGGGATTGTAGGAATACGAGGAGTTTTCAGCAACAAATTTTTAGCGATGTCAAAAAAAGGAAAACTCCATGCAAGTGTAAGTAAACCCCCCCTGCTTATCAGTATGTATTGTTTATTACGGGCCTCGTGTCACTTCCACGTGCACGCGGCAGCGATGCTCCCGGGCAGGGCCTTGGCGTGCCGAGCCCTAGGCCGCCTGGAGGGCTCCGTGCGGGCTGGAGGCGGCACCACCGCGCAGACGGATAGGGGACAGGTGGAGCCGGGAACCCTGAAGCCCGTGTCCCTGCTTACTGCATTTAACCAAGAGAAGTGCTTTTCTTTTTTTCTTGCAGTCGGGTATTTGCATCAAAAGGACTCGTTCTTTGAGCACCGCCGGTTTATTTTTAGCTACTTCTGCGGCAGATCGCGCAGATGGTTTTAGCCAAATGTCTCCCGGCGAGCGGCGTGCGTGGCGCCGCTGCGGGAAGGGGACCTGGTCCCGGAGCTTTGGTCCACGGAGGAGAGATGTCCCCCGCTGACGGCGTGGGGCATGCGGAGTTTCAGGCAGGTGAGGTCCGGCCCGTGAGGAAGTATGGCAGCTAGAGTGGAAAAATGGCTCTTGTTTCCGCTTTCCTGAATGTTGGGTTTTCCTGCAGATCTGGTTGTGCTTTTGCCAGGCTTTTTGCACGGAAAAAATCCTCTAAGTCGATTTAAATTCTTTTTTCAACTTCGAGATTCTGCTTCCTAATTTTTTTCCTGTTAGTTCTAGAGATCATTTAAACAAATGAAAGCGATTATTGCGCAGCTTCTTAGATGACTTGTTCGCCTCGAGTTTGTTCCCGGGGAGCCTGATCGGGACTGAGAGTCGAGAAGAGGGGAAAAGCCGGTTGTCTGCCCTGCAGTTTTGAGGCAAACCTCGCGGTTGCGAAGGAGACGTTGCTGAAGTGCTTATGCTGCCTGAGCCTGTAGAGTGCCTTCGAGTGAGGTTTATCAACTCGCCTCTCTCTTCCTTGAGTCTTATTAGAGTGTTGCTTCTGAAACCTAACAATGCTTAAAGGGTGAGCACATGGTTGTGTATTTTAGGAATCTGCGCAGGAGCAGCATCCGGGGGAAAGGGGGAACGGCTGCACGGAAGAAAACGAGAGAGAAGACGGGGCAGGAGGACAGCGGTGGAAGGGTAAAGGATGGAGAGGAGAAGGAAACAGGTGGAGCGTGATCCCAGAGCCTCCGGAGCCTCTATTCCTTTACGGCGTACAATGGGCCCCTTCTTTGAGCTGAAGTCTTGATTTATACCCCGGTGCAGGCAGAAATTAAATCAAACCTCGTTGGCGTACGCTTAATTGTCAGCACACAAAGGGCAGTGCCGGAGAGGGACCTCAATTAGGCGGGTCAGGACGGGGGTGAGGACGCACGATGCTCCGCTCGGATGAAAGCCGCGAATTTGTAGAAACTCGACCCAAACGTCTGAAGATCGCTGGGCTAAATAACGCTGATAATGCAAAACCGGCATCTGTTGTTCTTTCCTGCCTTGGCAGGATGAAGTTATTTCATGGCCTAATGAGTTTTGAGCAGTACAAAGCGCGTCCTGCGCCCGTCACTCAGGGCAGCGCTTTGATACGGGAGTCACGCCGGTGACTTTGTGCTGAACCGCAGATAAAAGTCATTCCTGCGGGGATTCGGGCTACTTCCAAACCGGCTCTCAGGGCCCAGCTTTATTCCAGCCCCGTGGCTTACAGCAGCCTTCTTTTTTCGTTCGTGTTTGGTTTTTTTTGTTTTCTCGGGTTGGTGGGTTTCTTTTTTTTTTTTTTTGTGGCAACTTAATTAAATTATCAAGCGGTTCTTTTTTAGAGGCGCCAGCTTCAGAAAATGACAGTAATCCTGGCAATTATCGGTTGCGTGCACAGATGGTTTTTTTTCCTCGTTGATAACTCCACAGTCCTTTCTTTGTACATTTTTAGCATGGAAAGGGGAGGAGGGGGTACGGCGTCGCTCTCGGCGGGGGCTGGCGGGGACCCCGAAGGATGGATTTGCCTTGGGGGGCTCAGGTAATTCTCCTTTCTCGGGAGTTTTTGTGAGTCAACTGAACACTGCAGCAGTCCTTGCTGGAGCAGATCTCTGGTGAATTGGATTTTGAAATTTAATTGACTTCAGGATTGTTCTTCATGATTAGTCTGAGCTGCTGCAGAGCAAATCCGATGGCCAGATAGAGTGCTGTGGATGCGATGACTTCCCTGGGCTGGGAAAAACGCCTTTTCCCCAGATGAAACACGATGGTTGCTGACCCGGGAGGCCAGGACGTGGGGAAGCCTGTCAGCGTGACGGCCAAGCGGCAGCTGATGCTCTTCCCAGGGAGGGTCGCTGTCTGCCGGCGAAGGTTTCCCTCTGTGCGCTGGCCGCGGGTCTCCTCCTTCCCCACACGCTGCCAGCGGGAGCAGGCCGCGGCATCCCTCCACGTACGGGGCTGGAGACCCCTCGCGCTTCCCCGGGTACCACTTTGGAGGGGATGCCACTCCGACTGTTAGGGAGCAGCTCCTCCAAAATCAATTTGGGCAGGAACTTTTCCTATGATGCTCTAGAAAGGGAGTGGGGCAGTCCTCCCACTGCCCCCAAAACGCTGAGCCACATTGGAAATGACGATTCGGCTTACCCACGAGCGAGGCAGTGTCGAGCTTACCTGTCCTTATAGGGATACCTATGAGCAGGAGCGTGAACATCTTCTATTCGCAGCAGCACTTGCAAAGGCCACCTGAGCCACTTTCAGTATCAGCCATGAGACCGGCCTGGGGCAGGGCAGTCAATTCTTCTGTGTCAAAAAAACTCCGTTCTCGGCATTTGCCGATCCCGTTGGGAAACGGGGGCCTATTTCGGGAGATCAAAAGCCGACGTGGGGAGGTGCCCGAGCGTGGCCGTGCGTGTCGGGGCTTCAGGAGCGACGGGGGGTCAGCAGAGACTCGCTGCGGGAAGGTGGATACTCGTGCACGGGCGATGCAGCGTTGAGGACGTACGAAAGACAGGCTGAGCCAAAATGAGTCACCGAGGCGATGTTTCTTTGAAGTGAAGAGCAAAAGGAGAGTCAATTCGAAGTGTTGTGAGGAGAACAACGCATGGCAGGCTGGGGACTCCGTCGTATCGCAGGACTCAACCTCTCTGGTTAATTTAGGTGGTTAAAAATGATCCCAGCCCACTGGACCTTCTGTGGTTAGCAAGCACTGCTTGGGGCTTTCGTCTCGTTCTCCGTTGCTGGGGGTTTTGAAGCTTGAGAGCTCCACATCCCTTTCACATCAGTAGTTCTGAAGTGTTGCTTTGCGGTCAGGCCGCAGCGACCCAGGTATGACTGGAGAAGCTGCTGCCGGGGCACCAGGTACCATGCCCGTGGTCAGATGGAAGTGTGCCCGAGGCTTTCAGAGGGGCTGCTGGAAGCTGCAGCCAGGTTTCCCGCGGTTGCGGGTACATAGCCGGAGCGTTACGGCTCTGTTTTTGTGTTTCTGCATGATGGGTTTATTTTTCCTCCCCTTTTGACAGCAAGGAGCCGATGCAGTCAATATTCGGCCCGTCTTCTCGGGCAGTGGGAAGCCTTTCCCCCCCACCTGTCTGTGAACCAGGGGGTCCACCCTGTTTATAAGAGGTGATGTTCATGAGCTGAAAGTAATTTCTTCAGGTTATCAAGGGACAAAACACCCCAAGTTCATTTAAGACAAAGAAGAAGAAAAAGAATTCCAATGCAATCAAAGCCATGTTCAGCGAAGCAATGAAAATCTGCATGCAAATTGTCTTTCCAGATTATTAAGCGATGATTCGGTGCCCACGTGAGGGGTGCAAGGGTGGGAATGGAGACGGAGCACAGGCTCACCCCGAGAGTCCTCGGCAGGGCTGCGGCACAGGGGGCACGGAGCTGCGTTCTTTCTCGGTGGGCAGGGCAGGTGGAGAGCTGGGGTGGGAGGGAAGGGTGCAGCCTGGGCAGGCCAGCCTGCTTTTTCCAAAGAAGCCCAAGGCAGCGGGGCAAGCAGCTACCGAAAGTATCCGTGCTGGGGGGGGGTGTGTGTGTGGGGGGGTGTGTTCCAAATTGCTGAGTGCCTGATGGTCTCAGAGCGGGCTTCCCGGGTGTCCTATGGTGCTGTTCGCCCATTTAGACCTGTTCTGGGGAGACTGAAGAACCCATCGAGTGTGGCAGGGCTGTGTGGAAGCAGTCCTTGACCGGCGCCTGTGCTCTGTCCCCACAGGCTCGGTTCACGGCAGACTGCCAATTTCGGGAGCGATTCCAGGAGAACAGCTACAACACCTACGCCTCGGCCGTCCACCGCAGCCCGCGCTCGGGCCGTCAGTGGTACGTGGCCCTCAACAAGCGGGGCAAAGCCAAGCGGGGCTGCAGCCCCCGCGCCCGGCCCCAGCACGTGTCCACGCACTTCCTCCCGCGATTCCGGCAGCCGCAGCCCCCCGAGCTCGCCTTCACCGTCACCCTCCCCGAAAAGAAGCCGCCGCCGAAACCGAAGGTCGCCCCGTCCTCGCCTCGGAAAAACCCCGGCCCCGTAAAGTACCGCCTCAAGTTTCGCTTCGGGTAGCGCCCCGTGGCGGGGATGTCGGTGTGGGAGGCACCTGGACGCTTTCGGAGGGTGACCCGTGGGACACCTGTGTGACCCCCTCCCCGGATGGACACGTGGACGGTCCTGTGGGGCCCACGGTCGTCTTCACCCCGCGGACTGGGAGGCACCCTGGGAAGCTGGAACCACATACCTTGGGTGGTGAACTGAAAACACTTGATGGACCTCGGGTTAATGTTCTGTTATTGAAAGAAACAGAAAGGTACCTTTATGGAAAACATTTTCCTACCTTATTTTCACTAGTGACTCTTGTGACAATCATTTTCGTGCAAGAGATAAGTTCAGAGCCAACCTATTAAGTGCTTCTCTCCCTGTTATTTTTTCCCCCCTACCTCACAGACAGTATATCCATGTCTGCTCCTTCTCCTTCTCTTACAAACCAGCTCCTCCCATCCACAACAGAACGAGACCACGTGTAACAAATTAATTCACCTCATCTTTGGTGCGAGGAGGTCTTAAAACTTTTTGCTGGCAATAATACATGTTTGGAGCTTTTGTTGTTGTTGTTTTGTTTTTTTTTTTGGTTTTTTTTTGTGTTTTTTTTTTTTTTTTTAAGAGATGGCAGGTTTGGGGAGGGCAGCTCTTTGCAGCCCCCCTCCTCGTGGTCCCTCCTGCTCTCTGGGCAGCTGGAGGAGCAAGTCTCCTCCAGTGCCATCCCAGTACGGCTTCCACGTCTGCGTTTGAAATACCTCTGTACTGGCCCATGGCATTCCTACTCCAACGCGTGGCTCCCACACCCCCTTCCTGGGAGGTGGCCGGGGGGAGCCCCTTGGCACCTGGGGGATGCCTTTGGCCCCCGGGTACTCGCAGGTTTCTTCCGACGCTTTTCGCTGCTGATTTATTTTATAATTCACAGAACACTGACAGAGAGAGGGTTTCGTTTCATAGCGAGCGCGGCGATGCGGCGATAAACGCGGTTCCAGCTGCTTGTACCCTCAGAAGTGTTTTTTCCCACCCAGGTTGCCCTCTGGCCCTGACCGTCGAGTAGTTTCTCCATTGTGGTGTTACCTGTGGAGTGATTGCGCGTATGGAGTTTTTAATGTGCATTTATCCGCGTTGCGTGCGTACGGAAACGGTAGCATTGAACCTCACCGGTTAAGCCTTAATAGGAGCCCGGGCAGCCTCTGGTTAGGAGAACCCCTTCCAACCTGAGTCCTGCTGGTGTTGAGCAGCAATAATGAGGGTGGGTGGCACTGCTGAGCCTCTGCTCTAAATCCGATGGTGGTCCAGATGACTATTTCCATTGCAATCGTGGTGCTTTGCCCGGTATCCTTCTGGGCAGCCCCCGGCCCGATGCATTCTCTCCACGTGGCAGCAAATGCTTTGGCGCAAGCGTATGTGCTCCATGTGTGGGGACGGATGAGAACACCGGAATAAAATATAATCGTGCTTCATTTTGTAACCTGGTGGTGTCATCTCTTACTCTGATGTATGTGTTGGTTTTTTTTCTTTCCTCAGATGTATTACTGAATTAGTTGCTACACGTTTTTCTCAGGGGTCTGGCCGGTGTGCTATTGGTGACCGGGCAGAGAGCGGAGCGGAATCGGTGCGTGCCCTTCTTTTGTATGCCAGACTCTGCGTGGTGTGCACCGAGACCAACCTCCCAGGGGCTCCTTGGGGCAGCTGTCCGGGCCAGAGTTGCACCAGGGCGTGAGAACTGGACACGGGGGTGCTGTGCACCCCGACCATGCCCAGAGGGACAGCCTGATGCCAACTCGCAGAATTCAAACAATGCTGCTTATCTGCCGTTCAGCAGCAGGCACAATTAGGTGTAATTAATGCTCAGTGAAGCATGGGGCCACCTAAATTAACTAATTGCATGAAAACATTTGCAGGAGCCATTTAGGAGGGTGCTGTCTGCAGCCTCGACCCAGGGTGGGTGCCCGCGGCTCGCTGTCGAGGTGAGGAGCCGATGTGTCGGTCCCTTTCTGCCACCGCTTTCCCTCGGAGGGGAAAAGGTGTTTATTTAAACCTTACTTTAAGGAAAATTCCCGTCGACAGCTAGCCTGTGTGACCAGAAAACGCTTTGATCCGTGTGTTTCCAGGCACACGCGGATCCTGAACCGAGCAGCAGTGGCAGCATCCGGGTTTGCCATAGCAATTCCCGGGGAGGCGGCTGCCGGGAGCGCGGGGGCCCTGCCTCGAGCACATCACCCGAGGGACTCACCCGAGGAAGGAACCGTGCTTCTGGGGGTCGTGTTGTCCCCAGGCCGGCTCCCTTTGCCTGCAGGGGATGAGCACCGCTGTCGTGTCACGCCTGCGGGTCTGCGTGATGCGTTTCTCCCGACACCCCCTCGCTGTTCCGACCGAGGAGGAGCGTTCGTCGCGTTTCAGGGCTGCTGGGTGAGATCTGGCTGAGGGAGCAGGCTCGGGGGGTCTCCTCCCTCTGGGGCGGTGCAAGCTGTGCTTTGCCACCCGGGGAGGGTGAGGTCTGCGGTGGGCTGAGGAGGGTGCGGGTGCTTTCCCTCCTCATAACCCGTTTCCCACGGAGCGAAATGGCTGCTGCTGAAACCGGGGGTTCACTGGGTGTGTCCTGCCAGACAGGAGCAGCCCCACGGCACACAACAAAGGGCTGGGAAGCTGCAGGGGGAGGCTGGTTCTTCGATACCACAGTAATTATTAAAATTCAGGCACACTATTGCAATGCAGAGGAGAACAGCCTGCTAGCGACCTCAGCGGAGAGCCGAATGGAAGTTCATCTAAATGGTGTGGAATGTCAAGCGTCTGTTACATTCTGGACGCTCTTTTAGAGAGAAATTAAATGGTTTTGCTTGTCACAAGGAGAGTGGAAGCATTTAAAAAATGGGTAAATATCTCTGTTAAACTTAGAAATGGCTTATGGACAACTTGAGAGACTTCTAAAGAATGAAAATAACTTTTTCAGAGTGTTCTTTGTTACATTTCAAACTGGTTTTGGCGTTCAGTCGCTTTTATTTAGATCTGTTTATTGCATTTATACCTTTCTGACTACTGCTTCTGTGAGCAGAGCAGAGGCCACGTTGCACTGCCAGCTGCTCCTCGAGCAGGATGAGAGTCCCAAACCCTGCATCAGAAGCCCAGAGCATCCAGTGGTCCTACTCCAAAGGCATGGGAAGCCTCCCTGCCCTTCAGCAGGTGGGGATTTACTGACAGAAAGGGTGCCAGACCAAAACGCTTCTCTCTCCCTGTCCTGCTCGTTGGAAGCATTTAATCTTGTACGCTGGTGGGATCATCGCTCCCGTGGAATCCACAGATTGCTGTGACAGTCCAGGGAAAGAAGAAAGGCTCCTGCTCTGACACAAGCTCTCCTGTCAGCTGCTCCTGTTTCGTCCCCGTGGATTTATCCTGTTGGCTTCAACAGCAACAACACTAATTGCTGGACTTTTTAACAGATGTTGGACTTATTTTACATAAAAGCCACTCGTATTGCCTTTGAACGTTATTGCGCACAGAGGAAAGTTTTCCTGGGACAAGCAGTGGTATGGGGGCTCTACTGCCCCTCTCTCTGGGGTGCCGATGGCAGCGGGGCATGCTGGAGAAGGGGTTTGCGCTTAGGGACCATGAGGCGGTCTGGCTGCTGGAAGCGAGAAGGGAGGGGGGTCGCGCATCAGCTGGCTGGGTGGCCTCTGGCGTGGAACCAGCGGCTGCTCAGGCAATTTCAATCACGGAGCGGGGCTGGTACAAGCCTGGCAAGGGGTGGCATCCAGGGAGCCATGATGTACGAGTCCAAGCTCTGTCAGCGAGGCTAAAAACGGCATAATTGCACAATGTGGACCGATACCTAAAATTTGCTCCTTTTTTTTTCTCTCTTCCGTTGCTTTCTGAGTCATCTTTTCCTGCAGGCTTTGCAGATATAAAGTCTCAGATGTTGATTAGGCAAAGTACTGCACGGGGAGAGATGTGGTGCCTCCGGAAGCTCAGCTCAAAGCACGATGTTATCAAGCGTTGGAACAAACGTGAAGTCTCCCGGGAGCACCTGACTTGGTTTTTGCTTTGCAAAGGTAGTGTTTTATCCCGGCTTTTATCTCGTTTGGCCATGAGCTACCCTGGACAGGCCAGACCGGTGGCTGCCGTGGGCTGTTGGTGCGTTTCCCTCCCCAAGGGAGCAACTCCAAACTGAATTTACCACCCCACGGGGGAAACGCTGGCGTATTTTGAGAAGCTGGGGGTTGGTGGGTGCGTAATTGTTGTTGCTTTTTTGAGGGTTCTTTCTAGGGAGAAAAAGTTAGAAACAAAACAAGCGAATAGGGCTCCAAAATTCTTTTCCCAACAACTGCTGCCTTCAAAAGAGCCGCAAAACTCTATGGAGCAGAGAAAGGGGCTGTAGGGAACGCAGCGGAGCGTGCTGAGCTGCCAGCCGTGCCCCGGCAACGTGTTGTTGGGTGAATTTGTTAAAATTCAGAAAGGAAAAAAGCCCCCCGGCTCCCTTTCTCCCCTCACGTCTTGTTTTTAAGATCTACAGGCATCCCTGCAGGGGTACATCATTTCCCCAAGCCCTAGAGAGACTTGTTGAAGATTCAAAGCTTGTCACAGCCCTCGACGTGGGCACAGGAGTTGTCGGGCAGCCGGCTGCAGATGTACCTTGCTGGCCACAGACCTCCCACAGAGCCCCGTTACGGCTCCGCTTCCAGTGCTCCCAAGGGGGATGGACAAAAAGACCCTGATCTGGAAGAGTGGCCAGCTATCAGGGAACCGCGTGTCTGAAAGAACCCAGCGGGTGAGGTGCAGCGTGCTGGGTCCAGGGCGGGTCGGGGGCTACGAGTGCTCGCAGGGGGTCAGGGGGATGCGGGGTCCGTCCCGGGGTCCGGGCTTTGCTCGGTGCATCGTGTGGGGTGGCTGCGGCCGCGCAGGGAACCGCTCGGTACCCACAGCGCCTGCCCGGGCCGGGACCGCCCGCTGCGCCCGCCTGGAACGGCACCGAGCAGCATCAGCATCAGCAACCGCTCTGGGGAGGGGAGCACCCCCGGGGTCCGCTCTGCAGAGGGGGACGCCGCCGGAGTCTGCTCTGGGGAGGGGAACATTCCTGGGGTTCGCTCTGGGGAGGGAAACACCCCCCGGGGCTCGCGCGCCCGCTTTCCCAGATGGGCCGCGCGCCCCTCCCTCAGCGAGGTCGCGCGCCCCTCCCTCAGCGAGGTCGCGCGCCCCTCCCTCAGCGAGGTCGCGCGCCCCGCCGCGCGGACTGGGCGGGCCGGGGCCGCACGTGCGGCCGCAGCTGTTGCGCAGTCGCTATAGGCGCGCGGGCGGGAGGGCGGGAGCCCCCCAGCTCCCCCTCAGTCCCTCTCGCTCCTCCTCAGCTCCCTTCAGCTCTCCGCAGCTTCCCCTCAGGCCGTTCCGCACCTACGAGGAATACTCGGAGTCGCAGCTGACGCCCCGGGACTCGGGCTATCTGAAGGTCAGTGGGAAACGGGACCCCGGCCCCGGCGCGGCACGGCCCCTGTGCGGACTTCGGGCTCTGGGCGGTGCCAGCCGCAGGGGAGAGGTGTGAGCTCCCGAGGGGTCGGGCACGGTGTTAGCTCGTGGAGCTTTGGGTGTCTATTGAAAGCTCATGAGTGAAACCTTCATGTTCCTGTTTGGCCCAGGTAGCTGTTCCAGCGACCAGCTTTCTGGTCGGTAGCGTTCGGTTTTACGTCCACCAAGACGCAAGCGCGTCTGTCCGGGGGAACAGGAGATGAGGATAGCGGGGCTGGCTTAATGTGCAAAGGCAACTCCAGCCGCTGCCAGGCCCGGTTCCTAACTAACATTGGTGTGAAGAGAGCCGGTACTTAGACAGTTTTTAGACCGAATCTTTCCCAGGAATGCGTCTGGCCAAACGAGTCATGTCACGATGAGAGTCCCGACTGAAATTTTGACCTCTGAAAACGATGGCGCCCATCGAGGGGTGGAAATGCTTCGGGGAAAGCGGCAGAAGGTTTCTTGTCTGTCGCTCGGAAGGCACGTGGTACAGAGAGGGGCTGTGTTGGCTGCGGGGGTGCTCGGAGAACAGGTCCCTATCCCCTTTGTCAGGCTCTGAGCAGCCGTGATGGAGCGCGGCAGCCTGGGAAGAGCTATTGGGGCTGGAGAGGGCTGGGGCAGCGCGGTGTTTCTCAGGTGCTTCGCTATTAGGAAAGGGGCAATCTCCGCAGCTGCCGCCCCAGGGCTCGGCTCGTTGGCGTTAGTCTCCCGCCGTGGCGGGGGGGGGGGGTTGGTTTGCCCTGGAGGGAAGGAGGGGCGCCCATCCTTCCCTCGGGCTCAGTAGCGGAGAGTGGGCAGGAATCTGCGGGGCTGCGCGTGCTGCTTCTGGGATGCCGTGGGAATGCTGGGAAGCGCGCGGCCCGGGTCATTAGCAGTCACGGTCGTGCGCCTGAGGCTCGCTGCGCCGAAGCCGAGCAGCTGCTGGTGCCCGTAGCTCCCGGCAGCCCCTCGCATCTGGTTCCCGGGGGGTGCTGGGTAGCCCGCCTCCATTCTTCGGAGGTTCTTTCTCCGGGCTCGGAGCTCCGCAGGACCGCGCACCGCCGTCCCGCCCCCGTGCCGCCGCGGCGGGGACCACCGGCGCCGCCTGGGTCTCCGCGGAGGTGGCCGCGGCTGGGAGCCGAGTTGCGGGAGAGCAGCAGGGCCAGGCCCCGCCGGGAGGGGAAGGGGCACCGGCAAGCGGCGAGGCAGCCCCGGAGCCTCCCGCCGCGGTGTCCGGCGGTGCCTGCGGGCGGCGGGAGTCGCGGGGTGCGGGGCCGCGTCCTTGCTGTCCGGTGGCTGAACGGGCTCCCCGCCCGTCTTTTCCTTCCCACAGAGCGAGGAGTCGGGGCGGCGGCTGGCGGAGCGGGGCGGCTGCGAGGACGTGCTGCGGCAGGAGGAGCTGGAGGCCCGGGCGGCGGCAGCGGCGGAGCAGACGGCGGTGGAAGCCCAAAGTAAGTGTCTGCGTGGCCGGGACTCGCCGAGCCCTGGGGCGCACTTCGCTGGGCACCCATCCTGCGGCGTTCTGCAACGGAGACCACGGCAGCCTCCGGTGGTTTTTTTTTTTCCGCGGTCAAACGCGCAAGCTGCCTGGCTCCAAAAGCCAGAGGCCTCTCGGTCAGGGCAGCTTTGTTGCTTTAAGCTTTGTTTAGTTAAATATCGTTATCTGTAAAGGCATGTGCTCGGTGGCGTGGGTAGGACTTGTTTTACAAATGGTAAACGTAAGTTCAGCGTGTGTTGCAGAAAATGGATTTGGGTCGGCTGGAGGCAGTGTATTTATTTTCCTCTTTTGACCTTTCTGTGAAGCAGTCGAACTTTTCCGGTTAGCGTCACATCTGAAATCCGCTGGAAATTGACAAGGCAAAGTAAATATAGTTTCTTTCAAGACCGGTTCCTTTAAAATACTTTGTTTTGGGTTTTCTTTTTCTACAGAAAAGGGACCCGTCGGAGAGTTGTGTTTTGGCTCTTTTTGGTAAGAACGAAGCGGGATAATAACGATAATAAACAGGGAACCACAAACTTTGAGAGGCAGATAGAAGCTCACAGTGCCGTCTGTCCTTTTCAACAAGGATGTATGTGTGTATATCCTGTAACTTGTATAGCGTTGATGTTTAAGAAAACCCGCGTGCGTTAGTTTTTTTCAGCTGAGCATGCACAGAATAACTAAAACTAGTTGACATTAGGGTAGGAAACAATGTCAGAGTTCTCAAAAGGAAATGCAGTGTTGCTCTAAGCTCTTGTGATTGAACCACCCGAGGCAGCAGCAGCTGAACAGCTTTAGTTGTTTCGGAGCCTGGGTCCAGGGTGCATGGGGCCTCCTGGGTCCCGGAGTCTGCGCCCTCTGGTTTCTGTGGCCTCTGCTTACCTGGGAGCTGACGTGGATGTGAAGCGATTTCCGTGCGGTGCAAGCGTTCCCTAACCACGAGATGTAGTGCTAAGCGACGCCAGCAAGGCTGGAAATTACTTCCGTTTCGGCTTCTGCTCTCCCGATGCCCGCATCGGGCGGGTGGCTTCGGCACTGCCCCTTATCACGCAGCTCTGAGTTGTGTCTGCCCCTGTGCGGGGTATCGCTGAAGCAGCGGCTGAAACGGGAGGATGGTTAGGACACGGATCTGGCCTATCTCCGTGCTTCAGGGTTTGAGTGCCTTACCTGATGTAACCAGCAGAGGTCTCCCTCTACTTAATATTCACAGCCTCCGAGCTTTTCGGCCGCTTAGTTGTATCTGACTACAAGGAAAAAAAAAAACAAACCACAAATGCACAAGAGAGCTAGAACCGTCCTTGTTAAGGCTTTGCTCTGGAGCAGAGGCTGCTGCTTCCATTCGGAATCGGGGCTGCATCAGCAAAGCTGCGTGGGGGTGCTGTGTGCCAGGATACCGACAGCCTTGTCCGGGAGCGCAGGGTAGCGTCGGTGCGGCAGGCTGCTTTGTAGTGGAGTGCTGGATCTTTGACCTCTGAAATAGGTCCGTTTTATGTGTAAAGTATGCATTGGTCTTGGAATTTTTTTTTTTTTTTTCGTTTGTTTGTTTGTTTGCTGTTTTTTTGGCCTAGGAGGATGATCGTACGGCCTGTCACGGTTGGGATGTGTGCCTGAGAAGGGCGTCCCGGGTTCTAGCATCCCTCCCGGGGCTGTTTGTCTGTGGCTTAGGTCAGCAGCACTGTCCTTTGGAGCGTGGGCAGGAGCCCTGACATATTTCTCCTGTGCAATTACATGCGGGAGCAGAACAGAGAATGTCAAAGCTGGCCTTTGCTCCTGGTTTGGAAGGTTCCTTGCCGAGTGCTCCTTCCTCGGAGAAAGCAGAAAATGAGGCAGAAGGGGGAGCTCGTTTCATTTCTGCAAACTCTGGGCTTGAGACAGTTGCAGGGCAGTTCGAGCGTTCCAGCGAGTGTCCTACTGCACCCAGCCTGTGTCTCTCGGGCACCCATCCTTCCGTGCTACTTCTCTGAGCCTTTGCTTAGGAGGCGAGGGCTCAGAAACTCTACCGGATGTGTTTTAGGAATACGGATGTTTCTCTTAGAAGAGCTTTTGGGTCTAATTAAACTGTATTCCTCTTACAAACCTTAAGGAAAATCAGTATTTTGTGCGCGGGCCGACGGGAGGTCTTTGCCGTCCTCTTTTCTTTTAAGCGCTCTTAAGCAGGCTGCTAAAATGAATCATTAGAAACGAGGGAGGGAATGTAGCTTTTCTTTTTGTAAATATCGCTTTGGATTTTGGTGTTCCCAAGCGATCCCACCGAAATACAGCGGAAGGAATTAAACTTCAAGACGCTGCTTAATGGTAGCCTGATTATTTTAAATGTATTTCAGTGACCGGACATGCAGGAAATGCTATATCCCAAAGGAATTAGATATCTGTAATTAGTGCAGCATCTTTAAAGCAAAATTATGGGGTTTTCATGTGCGTGTCAATATGATCTGAAGAGTTTTACTGTGTACGGAAGGACAGGCCTTCGTCTGGTATCTAAGATCCGACCCGTCGGTTCGGTTCTCCCTTCACGTCGCTCCGGTTCTTGTGCTAGAACGGGTCCGTACTCATTGCAAGTCTTGTGGTCTCTGCTGCGGCCGCAGGGAATACAGCGGTTCCATTGAAAATCTGTGGGTTGAAATTACTTTTGAGAGTACTTTCTCTGCATGAATCCAGTTTGAGTATTACGTGGAATACTCCTTCAGAGGGAGGGTGCCGGGAGGAGTTGAATCTGTTCGAGAAAAAAAATTCTTATCGCCGTGCCACTGTGCTCTTAGCGCTTGCTGGGACTAGAGGTCAGACTGCTCGAGTCACGTGGCTGACGGTCAACCAGAATGAATAAGAATTGGAGAATGTGCAAGAAAATCCATGGCAGGAATGTCTTAGAGCTTTTCGTTTTTATTAGTCCTTAACGTATTGATGGCATTTAGATGGATGTTGATGTTGGAAGGCTTCTCCGAGCCGCAGTTTTTGGAGCTTGCACGCATCTCGGTAATTCAGGATTGGTGAACCGAGCGCACTGAACCAGCCTTAAGCATGTTTTGAGGTGGTCCTGGCCCAGCAAAAGAGCTTTTTTGGACATATTCCTGTTCTGTGTGTTTCCCTCCTCCTTTCCTCAGCTTTCTGGGAGTCTTTCAAACCAGTACCTTAGCGGGAAGGGGATGATGACCCTTTTGTGACCGTGATCTAAATGCAGGATTGAGACCACAGGTTTTTCCCCTCTGACTTTTTTTTTTTTATTGTTTTTCTACTGTTAAAAGAGTGTCATGCTTTCCTGAACAATTCAGTTGGAAGTGGTGTTTTCTCATACCTCTGACACTTCAAACTTTTCTTCATCGCTTGGTATATCTTGCCACCCGCGTCTGCGTCTTGATTAGCGTTTTTCCACGCTCTTTAGCAACTCGGTTTATCTTCAGGAAATCAAAACCTCTTTCGCCTACCGGAGTCTTCGCTTTGTGCAAATAGCGACTCCGAATCTCTTTAAGCGGTTGCGTACCCCTAATGTTACTTTGCGTTCTTCCGTGTTCTGGAAGGAAACAGACGCTGACGCTTCATTGGCTGTTATTATTTTGGTTTAATTAGCTCCAAGGGCCGGCATGCATAAATGCAGCAATTCCGCGGGCGGTTAAATTAGCTTTGATCTGCGTTCTGGGCTTTCCCCAGGCTGGTGATGGCTACCTACCCCAGTGAAAAAGACAGAGGGCAATCTGAGACTGTAGACAGAGATCGGTTCAGCGATCAGTCTCCGCTTCTCCTCACGCGCCTAACGGCATAGGAAATGGGCGTGCCAAGGGATGTCTTCAGAGTTAAGCCTTTTGAACAGATAAAGCGTTCGCTCGCTCCCTCGAGGGCGGACCTCAGAGACGTTTGGGTCCTCCCTAGCGAGAAGATGATGTGTTTTCGTTTCCCTCGACGGACTCCCGCGGGTTGCGATGACGATGTTTGGCTGAAGATACGCATTCAGGTGTACATACTGATCCTGACAGATTTGGGTTGCTTAGTGCCTCTGGCCCTTCAGCAGCCAGGTGGCGACGCTGAAGGAAGGAGAGAAGCCTCGGTGGCTGCAAATGAGAACGAGTTTTCTGGTTTATATTGCCTAGTCCAGAACTGGGAAAAGTGGAATAACGAGACTTCTCCATCCTTTGGTCCGTCACCGTGCAGAATGTTAAGAAGCTAATGCAACAACCGATTGATTTTGTTGTGTGGTTTTTTTTTTTTTATTTTATTTTTTCGTAATTTATTTTTAAGTATTACCACGAGGAACAGATGACGTCCAACCGTGTTACCGTAGGTCATGTGATATCCGACCGACATCTCATAGAAACAAGTACGTGCACGTGCTTTTCAGCAAATAATGTGGTGTGTAAGGAATAAGTGGAGGTTTCCAGCCTTGACTATACGGGCTGCGATGCAGGCTTCTGCAAAAGATAAGTTGCCGAACAGATACTTAAACCAAATATCGAGTGGTATAAATTTGTACCCGAGCGCTGTTCAGCTCACTGTGTGAGCCGTCTCCAAGTAGCACAGGAACCTGAGCGGTTTTGATAATTCCACGTGCTGTGTTCTTATTGCAGTGTTTAATGTTTTTATCTGAGAGGTCCAGGTGTGTTTGGGTGGCTTTCTACTCTAGGCAGTGATTTGATTACTCTAGCAGAAACGTTTTTTCCACCTGGAAGTGTTTTGCAACGAGCGACGTTCTTTGCTCTCGTATATATTTATTTTTCCTTCTCTTTGTGTGTAGTTTGGGGAAAGTATTTGGAATAAATAAACAAAATGTGTTTCAGTAGGTGATGAAAAGTGTTTCCATTCTAGAAGGACAGCTTGTCGTTTTCCTAGTAATCTTCAAGCCAACGAAACTGGAGCCTGGGAAATGGATTTGCCAGTGGATTCCCACAGTTCGTAATCTGCCGGTTCGTATTTCTTTTGGACGAGACATTAAAAAAGTGAAAACTCTAGCAAAGACGAGCTAAATACCTTGAAAAGAGAAACGTTTTAAAAATAATTTGGTATCTATTTCTTTCTGTTGTAAGTGTGCCCAAGGCAGGGACGCTCAAACGTCTGCACCTTCTTCCAGCTTCTTCCCGCTGCTACTCCATGTGAACACGCATCTTCAAAGCACTGAAGCAGGGGTGTTCCGTATTAAGTGAAAAACAAAGCAGCCTTCCTCCTCCGAAGTATATCAAGGGTTGCAATCTCGCGTAAAGCAGTAGTTCTGAGCTGTCGCGCGGCGGGAGCCGCCGGCCCACGCGGAGGCCGAGGCTGAGATTTCTGCTCGGCCCCCTCCGCTGCAGCGAACAGGGTGTGGAAAGGTCCCGTGGGGAGCTCTGTTGTGGTGAGGAAGAGGCTCTCACAGATGCACACGCAGGAGCCGGGGAGACTCGCTTAAATAGTTCGGTGTCTGGCTGCTTTGGCTGCGTTTCTTTGGAGCGCAGATCCGCTTGGGGGGTAGCAGGGACCTCCTCGTTTCACGTCGAGGGGTTTTGTTGCGTAAATCTCGACGGGATGTTTGCGTTCTTCTCGTGTGGGAGCTGGCACCCGCTTGGGGCACGTCCTTCTTAGGCTTAGAATCGCTTGGTTCCCACTGAACCTGCGTGGTGCTTGGGTTATGCTAACGCATCCCAGGATGCCATCGGCCTTCTTGGCCGCGAGGGCGCGTTGTTGGCTCACGGCCCTCCCCCTGTCTACCCGGACCCCCGGGTCTCTTTCTCCAGAGCTGCTCTTTAGTCCATCGGCCCCCAGCCTGTACCGATACACGGGGTTGTTGTGCCCCAGATGCGGCACCTTACGCTCGCTCTTATTAAATCGCATTCAATTTCTCTCTGCCCAGCTCTCCAGCCTGTCCGGGTCTCTCTGGACGGCAGCACGGCCTGCAGCCGTGTCGGCCGCTCCTCCCGGTCCGGTGTCATCGGCGAACTTGCCGAGGGTGCTCTCTACCCCCTCGTCCAGGTCATTGATGAAAATATTGAATAATACTGGACCCAGCACTGACCCTCGGGGGACTCCACTAGTCCCAGGCCTCCAGCCAGACTCTGCTCCGCTGACCACAACTCTCTGAGATCTGTCCTTCAGCCACTTCCCAATCCACCTT
>JAOEGS010022215.1:0-12913 GCA_025447755.1 Corythornis vintsioides | reverse complement strand
ATTGAACTCCTTGTCTTTTAATGTCAGGTCAGCCTTGGCAATGTTCACCAAGAAGTCTGAAGGAGAGAAATTAACAATTGACCCCAATGGGCAGCCAAACATGTGAAAACAGAGGAAAAAAAAAAAAAATCACTATTTCAATCAACGTATGCAAACATGCTAATCAATTAAGCCTTGATAATCGTGAAGTGAAAATAATGAGAGCAGACTGATCTTGTGCAGCTCATGAGCAATCAAAGGCAGAGTTCACAGCTTATTGTGTCTCAAACTGTCAAACACAGATTCATGTTAATGATTTTTGAGCTTCCCCATGTGCAGATGAGCACGTTTTGCCTGAATCACCTTCTCCTGAGAACAACTATGGATCCTGCTTTGAGAGGACTGAGTGGGTATAAAGAATTTCAGGTGCATTCTGTGCCACTCAAGCTGGAGAACAGGGAATTCTGTTCAGCCGGTGTGACCCTCATCTGGATGTCTACAGTCTAGCCTGGGAAAGCAGTTGCTGATAGCTGGCATTTGAAGAACACAGCTTCCTAGAACAGAGTGGAAGTTTACACCATCTTTGTGCTCTATAAAACCAAGGAGGCCAACAGGAGAATACAATTCCTGCTCCCCTCATGCCCTCATACTCCAGCCCCCACGTATCAGATCACAGGCGCTAACACCACTACTTTTTCTTCCTGAATTTCCCCAGGTAAAAACACCCCAAAGGCTACCTATTTGGGGCAGCAACTGAAGAGCAGTCAGCCTTGAGGAAAGCAGAGTGCAGCACTCACCCACAGCCCCCAGGTGCCCGTTCTGAGCTGCCATCATGAGCGGGGTTTTCCCGGCTCCGTCGGCAGCGTTCACCTGCGCCCCGTGGCTCAGGAGCAGCTGCAGACACTCCACGTGGGCAGCAAAGGCTGCTGCATGCAGAGCTGTTCTGTCAGGAGATGAACAACAGCTCAAATGTCAATATTCCCATTCTATGTCCTGCTGCAATATCAACTTTACAAACAGGGAAGCAGAAGGTAGATGTGATGCTGTGGAGAATCTCACAGCAGCATGCTTATTTTAATGGAGCATGCTGAGTAATGTGAAAAGCAGTAGAATCCCTCCTTTTTATTAATCTCATTTTCTTTTGTTCAACAATTAGCTTCAAACAGGAAGAATTACCACAAAAGAACAGATGTAGTCTTTTAAAAAATCTAAAGTACTTTACATTACAGTAAAAAATACTGCAGCAACAAGTAACAGTAGAATCCTAGAATCCCAGCAATGTCTGGGTGGGTGAGAAGGGAGCTCCAGGGCTCACCCAGTGCAACCCCTGCTGAGAGCGGGGACATCTCAACTAGAGCAGGGTACTCAGAGCCTCCTCAAGGCCCACCTGGAATGTCTGCAGGGATGGGGCCTCCACCACCTCCCTGGGCACCCTGTGCCAGTGTCCATCCCTCTGCTGGGAAAGAACTTCTGCCTCAGTTCTCATCTCAATCCACACCTTTCTCATTTCAAACCATTGTCCCTTGGCCTTTGGAAACAGCCCCTCTCCAGGCTTTGGATCAGCTCCCTTCAGGCACTGGAAGGTGCTCTAAGGTCTCCCCTGAGCCTTCTCTTCTCCAGGATGAACAGTATTACTATAAAAGGCAGAAGCAGTTCTATCCACTTCGAAGATTATCATTTTCCACAAGCCAGAGGCACTAGAATTCATTTGCTGTCTCCCTGTGGCATTTTGGGACTGAAGTGTGACTAACAGGGATGAAAGCCAGTTGATGCACAATCCAGCTCAGAGTGTTACCTCAGGTTTTGCTGATCAGTAAGTGTGAGATGGTCTTACCCTTAGAGGAGTAAGCAGCATTACTGAAGGACTTGAATTAATAGAAAAAATGAGACTTAATTAATTTTAAATTACAACTGTATAGTGATGAGATGATGAAGAAATTCAGGGATGGATTCCTGAGAGGAAAGGCAAAGGAAGCTCTTACCTTCCTTTGTCATCTCTGCAGTTGACAATGCTGGCATCGATGGCGCCAATGAGCAGCGCCGCACAGTTTTCATGGTCATTGATTCTGCCAAAGAAAAGGCATTTTAAAGAGCTAAAAGGGAAAAAGTCTCCAGCGTTTCTCACTTCCCAGTATTCATTTCCTACAATTCCCATTCGTATTTCCTGTAGTTTGTTCCTAGGTGATACTAACATCCCTCTGCTGTGATGCTTTCAGTCACATTTCTAATTATTCGTCACCTCTCCATGTAACCAAACTGCACCTGCTACTGTGAATTTCAGTCTCTAAAGCAAAGCTGATCCTGCAATTGAAAGGCAGCAGCACAAACCTAGGATTAAAACCTTCATGCCTTAAAATCCTTCAGTCTGTATGTCCAACAATCCTGCATCTGGAAAGCACTTAGTCACAGATACATACATAGAGAAAGCTTTATTCTAATGTTTTAGGTCCTGAAGCCTGCATCTCTTCCAACTCAAATACCATTTGAGTGTATACAGTTAATCATCTTTCTGGTTCTAGTCTCATTTCATTATGAAAATGAAGAATGTTCAGTGACAGTAGATACAGTAGAACTAACACACACCCAGGCTGCTTTAACAAGTGTTTTCATTTTTACTTTGCATGCAATTTTAAAGTTGCACCCATTTTTAATGGGTTTGAGAATTACATACTAGTGTAGAATATAAATATTGAAAAAAAAATATTCCAGGCCATCACTAGAAATTTACATTTCACGGATTGTTTCAGCCACTATTTTAAGCAAACTGGTGCTTTATGAAGGCTTTTATTTCTCTGATATATCGGGGTGTTTATAACTTCAAAGTCTGTTTCATGACAAATAACTTTTCTATTTTTCAATGATGTGGGCTGTAGAAGGGAAGCCTACACAGCAGTAATTCTCCTCACTCATTCTGGAAGATTCTCAGTCTTTTAACACAGAATACACTCATTCTAATTGTTGGCAGGAATTACGAAGGTCTGAGTTTGTTTTTCAACGCTTAATTCCTTACTCTTCTGATGGCTTACATGTTTTAATAAGCATGCTTGGTCCTGCAAACTAAAATAATCTTGCCTTTAAAAAAAAAACATTTGAAATTATGCTAAGGAATTCTTCCCTTATAAAAACTTATAGCCTCAATGTATGAAATTTGGGCAAAAATACTCTTTATTCTGCCACTGGCTCAGCAGAAGGATAAACACAATTTTAGGGCCACCTTTCCAACTGTTTGCTCATACCAATAGTCTAAAACCAAAGCAAAACCAAAAAGCTTTCTTTTCATGCTTACACTTGTTCCCAGACATATCCTAAAGCATTTGTTACTAGAGATTTCTACTTACACAGCACAGTGCAATGGAGAGAAGCTGTTACCACAGAACGTGCGGAAACATTTTTGTTCCAATAGTACCTCTATGCAGTGTTCATGACCTGCAAGAGATGGGATGGGCAATTAATTCACTTAATTCACATTAATTCACTTAATTCATATTAGGCTTATGAAGATTAGAATTTAACACCCAGTTCAAAGTTGAACACTGTGTATATAAGCTCTTATGTGGTAAAATTAGAAATAGATTTATTGATGGGGGTTTTTTTAATGTCACCTGCAAGATAGATCCAGGCTGGAAAAAAAAAAAGGAAAGTCTCTTTTTTTTGTGTGTGTGATGCTACGTATATTGCATTACAAATCATTGACTCATCTAGGTTGGGAAAGACCTTTAAGATCATTGAGCTCAATCATTAAACTCCCAATGATAGGTTGAAATGATGGTATTAGGAAGTTTTATCCTTGTATGAAGCAGCAAGTTCAGATGATCCAGTTTAAGATAATGAGTTCAGCTCAGAAGGTTGACACGATCTCTCGCATCAGGAACTAAGAAGGTGACACCTCAAAGGAGCATTTCTGTCCCCACAGAAATCAATGAGAATTCCATCAGTAAAACCAGAGTTTCACCCTGGCCTCCTGTGATTGGAAGCAAAGGACCTGCAAAGCTCCTGGGAAGCACTGGTGGCATTTCCCTGGCTTCTGGACTGAACGGTGAACATGGCAAATGCTGCCTACGGAGAGCAAGAGGAGGGGAGAGAATCCGCATCCTTGTCTGAACCTTCTCAAAGCCTTAGGCTGCTTTGTTGTCCTGTTTCTCTCCAACAGAGGCCGTGCTCAGAGCTGGCAGAGGTCCCTGGGGAGCAGCTCACCATTGTAAGAAGCCCAGTGCAGTGGTGTGTAGCCCTGGTTATCCTTCAGGCTGCAGTCCTCCTCCGACGGCACCAGCTGCAGCAGTTCACTCAGCCAGGTGGCGTGACCCCGAGCTGCAGCAAAGTGCAGGGGTGTCCTGCCTCTGGAATCTCTGCAGAAAACAGACACTTCTCTCTCTAACAGCATCTGAACACATTCTTCGTGCCCAGTCATAACCTGGTAACAGAGAAGGGAAGAGTTCAAGAGGTTGGCACAACACAGCTGCTCTCCCGGGAACAGGGAAGGGCTGGGTGTGATTGGCAAGGCAAAGGTGGAAGCTCCTTTGCTCCCACAAGTACCTCTGGTAACTGCTATGCTCCAGTATATTTAGTGCTGCCTTTCAAAGGTATTGACTCCTGGTCTGGGCAAGAGCCCCACTGAGTGAGGCACAAAAGCAAGAAGCAGTGGAAGACTAAGGAAATGGCTGAACAAGGGGTGAGGTTCAGAAAACCTGAGGCTGGCTTTTTAAAACCATGTGTGAATGGGAGAGATGCTTTTTTTTTTCTGAAAAACTGAGTATCATCAGAAACATGAAACTTCTTAACAGCTGGACAGCTACTATCAGTGGCCTCTGTATCATGCACAGGTTAGCTCTGGTATCTTGGGCATGTTCAGGCACTGTTATCAATCCAGAACAGAATTTTTATGCCATGGCTTTTATTAAGGAATTGTGCTGGACTCCTGCTTACTGCAGGTATCATCTGGTTCTGTACTAGTGTCACCTCTTGCATCAGGTTCACACTGGGTGAAACTGCTGACTCCCAGAAAAGAGGAGATCTGCCTTAGGTTTCACTAGGGGTTACTTATTTTGGACCATCCTCCCCTTGAAAAGTGAAAGTAACTCCTGGGCAGTTCTTTCCAAGAAATTCTTTTCAGAGTTCCTAAGGTGCTCTTATAAGTGGTCACATCAGTGTCTTGGGAAATAAATTAAAGTGAATGTGAAGTAAAGTCAAAAGCAGAGCATTACTGAGAGCAGATCTGTCCTGCCTCCCTGGCTGTGCCTGATCATGTTTCTCATCATTTACAGTATTCCCTACATTCACAATATATTCACTGCATTTAGAAGTGAGTTCAGTCACAGAAAACCAAAGAATGAAGGATCATCAAAATGCCATCACCCCTCGATGTAAAGCTGTGCATCCCAGGAGATCAGCTGCATCTACAGAGGCATCTTTTTCAAGTAATAAAGAAACAGCATCAATGTGTCCATATGCCACTGCAAGCATTAGTGGGGTTCTAGGGAAAAAAAAATATCAAGCAATCAAACAAACAACAAACCAGTCACAGCTCTAAAATGACATCCTATTGGTACCTACAGGAACAGTGACATCAGAAAGCCCTGCATTTCTCTCCTTTCCTACCCACAAAACTGTCTTTTGCACCAAACTGACAGTGAGTGAACATCCCTGCTAGTGACCAAGATCCCAGCCACACCAAGTATCTCTCTTCCAGACGTTGCACAATTACTTAAAGGGGATGTAGTGACATGAGGAAGCAATTCAAGTCAAAATTTAGACTAACATGTCTTCCCTTTTTTCCTGGAAGATATCTATTCTTCCATTTTTAGCTAAGACTAACACTATTTTAAACCATTCATACAATCAGCTCTGTTCCCAAAGGATTTTTTTAAACCATACACAATTTTACTTGTCAAATAGACTTTATCCTCCCTCTGTAACTGTTGTTTAGTGAGAAGCAGAATTTTGGCAGGAACACCTCAGATGCATCTGCCACCTCAAACAGACTTTCTACTCCACTGCACCAGCCTAATATACAAAGTACATCCTGAAACAGCAATGTTTGAGGAAGAAAAAGATCCTCTATAGAAACATAACAGAAATTGGCTACTTTTTCTTGAGTCTGGCCCTCAGCATCTATGAAGAATTGGTAAAAATATGAAGTAGAGGCTCAGATTAATAAGTAAACCTTTCTACATGGCCTAGATCAGCTGAATGTGTACTCTGGAATCTGCCAACTTCTATAAAGAGAAGTGCAGGAAATAGAGTATTCCAAAGAAATGGGGTTCTTTTTGGAAAGAAAGCTGAGATTCTACTTGAACCAGAGAGGAAAAAAAATAAATGACAAATAAAACTTACTGTCCTTTGGCATCTGTCACATCAGGGCTGTCTGCAACTTCCAGCAACAACCGTAAACAAGGTGTATGGCCATTAATGACTGTGAAGAAAAAAGTGTATTTCATCAAAATAGGTTTCATTCAGATGCTTTTCCATTGCAGTGCTCACGCATAAGAAATTTCCTTATAAACAAGGAAAATATTCCACAGCAGAATAAATCAATTTTCTTGCCATTTTCACTTAACTTGTGCTGATGAACCAGTGAGCTGTTTTTTCCCTGCCCTCAGTAAGACAAGGATTAGTTCTCTTACAAAAACAGGTTTATAAAACAATAAAACTATTTTAAAGCAGGTTTGCTTTAAAATAGAACTGCTGCTGTTAGAAAAGAGCTCTGAGTTACTACTGCAGGAGCTGACACTGGAAACGCTCCTGCATGACATGCACCTCATCACATTTCAATCACTGGCCCAAAAATCATCTGATTTGCTCTACCCAGGAAACCAAAAGGCATTTTTAGTTATTTACCACTAGGTAATGCCACAACCCTAACATGGCAACAGTTCTGCAGGGCTGGTGAGTCACAGGCTCAGGGAAGAAAGGGAAAAATCAAAAAGCAAACAGAAAAAAAAAAAAAGGTCTGTTCTTTCTCCCAGCAGGAGGAAGAGGAATCATCACTTGCTCACATCAACATCTGAAAAGGATTTTGGCAAATAAGCTTGAGAACAGATACTCCCAGAAACTCTTAGGAGCTCACCCCGCAACTGCTAAGCATTACAGACCCTTCAGGGAACATCAGTTTAGCCAACAGCCCTAACTCACAGGAGGGGAAGGTCTGCAGTGGATTCCCCAAGCTAGCCAGAGGAAAGACTGGTGGTAATCAAGTGATTCAGGAAACATCTCATTTAGGCTACGGAAATTCCCCATATAATGAGGTCAGAGGAAGTTTATTCCTGAGGGGGACAGACAGAAATGCTTCATTAGGTGATCGCTCTGCTACAGTTGCAAATCGCTTTACAGAATCCTGTCATCCAATCCATCCTTCCCTCAACTGGTGTGTGCAAATGCACCTTGGTATTCATTCAGCAAGAATTCTGTTTGGTGTGCCAGAAGATGCTGCTTTACCCTCCTGTTTCAATTCAACCCTCACAATTCAGCTGTGACAACAGGAAACCTGTGTCACTATAACCCCATTGTTAAATGAATGTAAAATCACTGCTGTAGTGATGTCTCAGACCAAGTCACACCTTGAGCATCATCAGATCCCAAGCTGTGTTTGAAGTGACTGCAGGAAACCTCTTGCCCAACAGAGCTCCAGTTTTGTGGCAGCACTGATCCTGATTTAAATGAATTAAACCAACGGTTTCAACGGGGTGAGGATCAGCAGGATTCAATATTTTGTGTTGTGATCAAAAGCAATTAAAAACCCCCTCACTGAACTGTAGTTTCCCATTTCTGCTGTGTAAACTCTTGCAGCACATCTCTAGGTCATCAGTTTATTGTGATATACTCGGTCCTGAGGCAAAAACACACTGGGATTGTGTATGTATTTTAATCTGGGGAAGATTAAATGAGAAGGACAATTAAGGCCGACCCTGAAAACAAATTATTTTGCCAATGAGGTACAAGTTGAACTTCCCACTAGAGGGCACTGCCAGGCTGTGCTGAGCCCCTGCATGACCAGCCCGAGCCAGTGGTGGTAAGAGAGGTGAGGCCAAGTGGAGGCAAGCAGGAAAAAGATGGGATTCTGTGTGAGGGGGGACTGGAGCACAGGAACAGAGGAAGAAAGGCCAAGGTCATGAAAGATAAAGGGTTGACTGTATGAATTCAGCAAACAAGCAGCTCTCCTCACTCAGCACATGTCCACATCTGCAGAGGGGCAGAGGGAAGGTGAAGGCAACTGCTGCTGTGTTGCAGGGTTGCTACCCCCAAGTGCACACACTCACCTGAAGCGTGGAGTGGGGTCCTTTTGGTGACATTGTCTTTGACAGTGACAGAAGCACCCTGGCTGATGAGAGCTTCCACACACTCTGCATGTCCCCTGAATGCAGCCAGGTCCAAAGCCGTGCGTCCCTTCTCATCTCTGATATCCAGATCTACCAGAGAATGGAGCAGCACCTCCAGGGCTTGATGGTGACCATTATAGGCCTAGGAACACAACATGTGGCATGGAAAGAAAACAGCTCTTGTCCTTCAAAGGTTTTCACACGAGATCTGAGTTAGATCGATCATTGCAACAAGTCGTCTTGATTCCTTAGAACTCTGCAGCTTGAAAAGCTTTTCCCACATCACACTGCAGCCAAGAAACTCAAGCAGTTCTAGTGTTTAAGGATAGAAATTAGGATTGTTCATTTGCTCTCACCTTCTAATACAACCCAAGGTGGGGAATTCCAGGCACAGGTGACTCAACAACTCCTTTTTCACATTCTACACTACCTTTCAGGGAAATGTTTGCTTCAAAAACTGGATTCACTCAAGTGATGCTGTCCAGAGGGCACCTAAGTTGGAGCTCAATTCAGTACATCTGCTGCTCTCCAACTAAATGGAAGCTGTTATCAAAACAGATTTTTGTGCAAACACAAACACAAACTTGACCTACTGTTTGTAGCTCATGTTTCATGAAACATTCCTGCCAGCAGGATCATTTGGTAGAACAACTAGAGTAAGTAGATGCACTCCCAGTCCTAAAGCCACATTTAGGGCAACACAAACACAGAGGACACTGTAAAAACCCAGTGGACAGCACCAGAAACTGGAAACATTTCACTGAGCTTTGCAGGGGACTGTCCTCCTCTCCTTCCTTTCAGCCTCAGAGAACATCTGTGAGTAATGCAAACAAAAAAGAACCAAGGAGCCCCTGAATTGCCAGGTTTAGTGGTGGCAGCAGCTTGCTCCTAGTCCCCACTCAGAAGTTCAAGAGATCAGGACAGTGCTGTGAACAGCTGCTTCCCTGTTAGACCAAAAAAACTACTTCTGGAAAGCAGCAAGGTAAAGACAGAGGAAGAGGAGCAGAGGGAGATCTGGGCTCAGAGAACCTGTATCTCAGAAAATACTCCAGCAGAGCTGTCAGCTTTTCTTCTTCATGACAATTGTACTGAGAAAACAACTACCAACAGCCTGATCTGTGAGACAATATGAGGGATCTACCTTGCAGGTGCCATGCAGACTGTTTACCCCACCCTCCCCTTGACAGCATATTAAAGTTGACTTTTCCTGCCTTTTGATTTGCCTTTTGCAGTGATTTACTCAGCAGCTTGGTTCTGGGTTGAAATGTGGTTCTGCAGAGGGAAAACGTGAATCTGAAACTCATGGGAGAGGGGAGCTCCTGTGGTCTATGGGGCAATGTGTGCTGCATCCCCTTTGAAAGCAGTTTGTGTGGCATGCTTCCAGGGTACTGCTGGGGTTTCAGCCTGTTTTCCCACCCCTTGCTGTATACCATACTGCTTTTTGCACTCTGCACATCTCCAGAACAGCAGAGCATCCCACTCCATGATCAAAGCCATAGGCTCAGGCTCCAGCACCCTGAATTTAGCAACTAGTTAGAAGGAAAAGTTGTGACTTTGCATTTCATTTCACTTCAGTGGCATCATGAGTATTAGAGTCAATAAGAACCAAAATCCAAAAAATTCATTAACAGTTCTAGCCCTGAACCTGCTTTTGTTCAATCTAGGCCTAACATCCCTTCCCAGCTTTTTCAAACAAGTCTGTGCTTAAACTCCCGTCAGAGAAAGAGATGAAGGAATTCTTCAAAGAGATACTGCTCAAACATTTGACACGTCTCATACTTACAGCTAAATGTAGAGGACTCCTCATAGCTGCAGAATCAGATTCCTCAAAGATATTGTTGGTTTTTTCCAGAAGCTGAAACGCACAAAAGAAAAGACAATCCTGAAACGACTTGGCAAAGAGACAGCATCATTTCTCATGGACTAGAAACCAGCAAAGATGTTCTGTCCCCAGTGAGTCCTGAAGGAGTGTGAGGAATAAATACTCCACAACCTCTTCCATAAAGTATTTTCAAGATTTTTCCCCACACTTTAAAATTAGAGAACTGGTTTAAAAGCTTGTCATGAACATCCTTACTCTGATTAATTGCTTTCACTGAACTCATAGGCCTGCTTGGGTGAGAAAGGAGCTCTCAGAAGGAAGGATTTGTGGAGCAGAGCCCTCTGTAAGTTTGCACTGGAAAATGCATCCTATGGAACAGCTAGAAAACAAAGCTGTCATTTCATTTATTTGTATATTTTGTGCCTAGTAAAATGTCAGGACTAGGAAAAAAAAGTGTTTTGATGCAAAGATCACTCATGAGCTTGTGGGTGTATTAACAGGTAATATGGATTTTAACACTTCCCTGCATCTAAGGGGAAGAAAAAACCAAACACCTCAAGTCCCACACCAGTTTTTCAGTAGGATTGGGGCAGTCAGGAAACACATTTGTTTTTTTTTAGCAAGCCATGTGGAGCCACCTCCAGTTTAAAAGCTTTTTCTTCTCTTATGTAAAATAGCCATAAACAGGAAAAAGCAGCAGCCAGCTCTGAAGATGAGTACATGCTGATTTTCTCTAGTGAGTGAACTCATCAAATCCCAGCAAAGAAACCCAAGCACTAAGCCTGCTCCTCTGTCTGCCCAACACTGACCTTTGCTCTGAATCCACAAGGCCAGCACAGCAGACTTTTAATGACATTTAGCATCACCTAGTGACATTTCAGGATCAAAATCTTAGCAAAGAAATACTGCCCTTAGGCTGTCAAAGGCTCCTTAAGTCTCCTGGAACAAGGCAGGTAATTGACTTTCAAGCAGATGGAAAAAAAAAAAAATACCAAAGCACACAAAACTGACCAGAGGAAGTTTCTAAAGGTATCAGCTGTGGGATTGGAGAGCCCCTCACAAAAGGCATCTCCATGGTTTAGAGGTAAAGCAGCTCAGGCTGATGTAGACTGGGCTTCATGAGCTGAATGTCTCCATCATAAAGTCAGGTGTAAACAAGAAGTGGAGGGTAAAGCTGGTACCCTCTACCAGCCATACAGTGCAGGAAGAGAGCTTATAAAGGAGAGCGAGAAGTGGAAGATTAAAGGTGCAGCAGCAATCATATTTTAGCATGTCTTGTCAAGCACCACTTGGTAACAATTCAAACCAAGGCATCTAAAGGATAAGCATCATGCACAAGGAGACCAAAAGCACCAGGTCCAGCTCATCATGCAGTTCTCCAGTTGCACCAGTGTCTCTGCAGTTCTGAGAATAACTTTAGAGTCAATTACATCCACTTCTTAGAAGAACACCTAAAAACCAGTGTGTCCTTGTGGGCTCTGACTCCAGTGCTCCTATTCAAGAGTCTATTCATAAACCACAATTCCCAGCACAACCACTTGGCATCCCACAACAACACTATTTGTATAATTCTTTGGTCAAGTCTTCACACTCAGAAATAGGAACTTGCAGGCTTTGGAAGTGAGATGCAGACCAAGTAAAATAAACCACATCAATTAGTCAGTTTAATGATTACAAACTGACAGCACTACAAGGCTGCTATCAGAAACAGTCTGCTCTCTCCCAGCTCTGTATGAAGATTAATAACTCCTGTTCTCACAATTTATTTTGTATTTACAGGCATAAAAGGATTTACAGCTTGATTTAGTCTATGGTTATAATCAAGGATTATATGGCAGGATAGGGTGTGGGGGTTTTTTTTCCCCCTCCATTTTATTTTTCCACTCAGATTTGACAGATGATGAGTCAGGATACTTTCTATGATTGCCCTTATAGACTGGAATATATTCTAAAATTCAGATCTTGTGAAAAAATGCACCAGCTTCAGAGAGCATCTTCTTATTTCTGCCTAGTTACTAATGAGCAAAAAAAGGAGATGATGCTTCCATGATATGTAAATGGTTTAAGCTCCGTGTGTAAAAGGAAGATGTCAGAAGCAAGGAGCAAGCAGAAGAGTGAACACATCAGTCATTTCAGATGAGGCAGAGTAACAGAATTTACCTCTGCACTACTTCACAGCAGGGAAGCACATTTATCTAGCAAAGATGAAGTGGCACCCACATATCCTCAGGGGAACAAGCAATCCTAGCAGCTCTCTCTCTCTTTGTAAATACAAATGATCAAATTCATTTGATCAGGTTAAAACCAACCCACATCCTTAACCCCCTGCCTGATACTCTTCCCTAAAATCAGGGGTTTTTCACCCTACCAGAACAGCAACCACCATGCAAACAGAACACTTCCCTGGCAGGTAAGAGAGCAATGATTGTCTTTAAATATATCTACATCTCAAAATTCAAGCAGATCTCCAGGCCACTGGCTGTTCTCACATGGGACACTAATCTTTTGGAGCCATTCCAGTTCATATAAGATAGTTCCACATGAAGCCATCCAAGTGCCATCCTCAGTGTGCTGTACAGGATAGTCTCACCCAGGGAGCATTCATACAAAACAGGACATCTCCAAATGGGAACAAGAGATTACACCCATCCCAGACAGCATCAGATGTTGGTCACTTCCCAGAATGTACAAGTCCAGTGTCTTTGTCAGTCAGGGCAGACATTTGGACCTGGAACTTTCACACTCAAGGCAGGTTTATAATAAATAAATATAAATAATATGTTCTAAATATATAAATAAT
>JAOEGS010022214.1:78716-102012 GCA_025447755.1 Corythornis vintsioides | reverse complement strand
GAGACACAGTTTGGGAAGCAAACAAAACTAACCACTGTAACTAATTACAGGCCAGATTATCCATCAGTGGCAAACAGGATCACAGAAGGTTTTGTGTTTTCCTCAGCACTGTTCTGTACCTCTAACCAATTCAGGCAAGTTTTATACCTCACATTTGGCAGGGCTTGGAAGAGATGTCTGAATGGTCCCACTTCATTTTGCAGTCTATGAATCTTTCAGTGTTTTTCTCTTGCTGCTTTCAAAGATGCATGGAAATCGTTGGAAGTGTGATTCTCAGCCTCTACACATTTGGATATGTTTTCTCTGAATTACTACTAAGGTCTGAAGAACATTTTTCACTACTTGAGAGCTACACTGACCCAAAGGCTCTGAGGAAATTCAGTATAATGGCTACTTCAGATCTAGGACTGTGAAGAATGGACTCAAAGCAAGTCATGAAGTGCTAGGATAATTCAATACATAAATTTAAGACCTACCCACTGTCAGGAGACAAGACTAATCAAACAGAAGTTCTGCTTCCAAAAGCACCTGCAACACTCACCTAGAGAGAAGTTTCTCAAGCTTATGTGGATGGCATACAAAGGACAAACGTTGGGATAACTGGAAAAATCATCCAACACCTCCAAGGCTTTACAAACTTGATCAGATTTGCAGAATTCCACCCAGAACTCATGGAAGGACAAATATTCCTGTTAGATTTCTGGGTCTTTACAGCACCACTCATGTCATTATGAGGACAGCTTGGTTCATGGTGGTGATACTGAACTGAGAAAAGGATCTTTAGAGACTCTTCTGAATGTAAAGTTCCTCATTCCTGCTTTGTTCAAGAGCTGCAGAACACATTGAATTTTGACTGGGTTTCCTTGTGTGTATGTGGCTCAGCCCTTGCCCTGCTAGTGTTGTTAAGGAATTAAGAACTAGGGCATGATTTCATGTGTGAAGGGCAGCTTCAGGAGGGCTTGTGTGCTGAGCTACTCACTGCATGACGTGGGCACACTCCACAGCTCCCATGCCCCAGGGAAGGGTGAAATGCCATCCAGCAGAAGCACTCCCTGCAGGGATGCTGGGATTCAGAGCACTCATGTGCAGGCTCTTCAGTGCTCATGCAGACAGGTCTGCTGGCTGCAGCTGCCTGGCTGTAACACAAGCACACTCATCCATATTGCAGCTCGGGTGAAAGGGAATGATGCTCTGTCTGGGTAATTAAAGCCTGGGGTTGACAACAGATACATGGCAGACAGTCCAGTGTCTGAGCATCCAGGCCTGTGAGCAAGGAGGGGGTTTGAGAGAAACTCTGTCTGTCCTGAGAGCAATCTCACTCTGCCCACCACAGCAGAGCAGCCTTCAGCAGCCTGGATTAGCAACCACTTCCATCTCCTCATCTCTCCCTCCTCTAGAATTCTTCATCCACTTTCAATATGATCTATTTTGAAAAATTAAAACCACTGAGACAGTTATTCCCCAACAGGTCTCATTTATAACTGAGTGCAGAGCAGAACAGGGGACACACCTGCAAGGTGCTCAGGGCCTTGTCTTCTCAAAGACATTCAGGAACATGAAGAAAGCATGTCCTCAGGGAAGATTCTACAACCTCAAGATCTGCAAGCAGGATTAGCATCAGTGGTTAACTGGTGCATCTAGGTGGTAATTAACTTTTTGGCAAGTTTCTTTTTTTTGCTCATACCACTGCCAGGGCACAGAAGCTGCTTTTCTCCCAGGCACCCTCTTGAGCTATGGGCTCTGCTGTTGAATGCACAGCATTGTACAGGGAGAGTTCTCCAACTGGGACATGTCTGCTAGCTCCTGCTCAGACCATGGCACACCCTTCAGCCTCCAGCACACAAACAGGTGCCACTCTTCACACCCCACAGGATTCTATCCGTGCTCTGTGACACAATAAGCAGCACTACCAAAAGTCTCCCTTGATGAAAGCAGGCTCCTAGACAGGTACCAGATCAAGCAAAAGTCTTTTTTCCAGCCCTGTGAACTGACAATAGCATTTTCATGGAGCAAGCTGCAGTGGCTGCTAAGAGCACATGGATTCCTACAGCAGTGGGGGATGGAGGAGGCAGGCAATCATGTGCTCAAAGGCATGGGGAGGAAGAGGGGGAGGAGGAGAACAAGGAGAGAGAGAGAACAAAGTGTCAACATCTTAACTGGGACACACAAAGAGCCAGTTCTTAGTAAGAACTTAATCCAGGATTAACAAGAGGTCAGCTACCTCTGCAAGGAGACTGCACTAAAAGGAGCTAATTAGCTCTCCTTAATTGCACAAAAGAAACCACACAGAATTAAAGGCATTTGCAAGGAGCAGATCCCACCTCACCTAGGAAACAGAGTCCTACCTGTTGTCCTCAGCACCATGCCCAGACAATCAGCACGTGGAGAGCCAAAAGCAGGGAAGGTGAAATCATCTCAGCACAGGGGCAGCAGGGAGTGAGGCTCAGCACCAGCTGGAGCCTGCATCACACAGGACAAGCATTTCTAGTGTGGCTCCTATCCTTCTAGGCAGTTTCTTCAGCAGCTGCCTAAGAACAGGTGGAACTGCCCGAGATCCCCACAGTTTGGCTCTGCAGGATCAAGGTCAAGACCCACAGAACCAGCACAGGGAGGTGCTGCATCCTGGCCAGGGTGAGTGGAGAGCACAAAGCATCCTGGATCTTGGACAGGTAACAGCTCCTGATCTGGAAGCCTCTGGCTCAGGCTGATGCAGTGGGAAAGGCAGGCTGAGCTCACCTCCCACTAATTCTCCCATCTTTCATTTCTAATTTCTCTTACAAATATACTTCACATATCCTTAGCTCCCTCAAATTCCACTTGAGCCTAAACACATCTCCTTTTTCTCTGAAACCATTCTGTGTTCTATCCCAGTGCACTAATGAGAAGCTGGTGCAAATTTATCCCAGGAGCACTCGTTCTGCACTGACAGATCGTGTTTACAGCAGCCAGTGCCCTCCAAATGAAGATTAACAAACACATCAATAACATTAATGGATGCCCCTGTGATTGAGCACTAATAAAAGCAACTCCCCTGTTTGTTCTGTAGCACCATGCTGAGGGCTGGGCAGCCTGGAGGCAGACAGGGCCCTCACCCTGAAGAGCTTACACCGTGCAGGGAAAGGCATGAAGAGGAGAGACTGGTTTCACACCCCCACTGCCATCAAGGGAGCCACCTTCATCCATCCCAGTTGTGAGAAGATGGAGAAATGTCAAACACAGGCTGCCCAGGGAAAGGCTATCACACAGCAAATACCCACAGAAGCTGAGATGAGCCAGCACTTCCACATCCCTGGGGGGGAATCATGACAGTGCTGCCTCCCTTACCTATGTATCCTGCTTAGCCCTTCAGGACAGAGTTAATTACCATGCCAGTGTGCTGCCAGTTCCACTGAGAAGACAGAGACACCAGGGGACAAGCAGCAGCCAAGTCTCACCTCAATCCAAACACAACCAAGTGCCATCCTTCCACCACATCCCCCCCGTGCTCCCAGAGCAGCAATCCTTCCACATGCTGCTCCTCTGCAAGCTCAGCACAAAGAGAGAATTCCCTGACATCTGGATAAAGCTTCAACAGCTGCCAGTGCAGAGAGCAAAATGCACGTTGCTTGTTCTCTACGAGGGGCTGGGCTCCAGCTGGGCTCCTGGTACAGGCATGCCCCACTCCTCCAGTCTCCACCACTGGCACCACTATCCCCACACCTCCTATTCCAGGCTGTGCTGGGCTGGACCAGCTCAGGACCATGAGCAGATTAATGGGGAGAAGGCAAAGGGCACTAAAAGGGCACTAGGAGGGCCCTGCAGCACAGGTTGGAGCAGTGTGTGCTCCTATGCCATATGATTCCACCACAGTCATCATTATCCTGACCAAAACCTCCTAAAGCCTTCCCCAGAGCACCACCCCAACCTCAACCTTCCAGACTCCTCCTGAGCCACCTGATGTTCAATCCCACACTCCTTGTGTTCATCCCCTTTCTCCCTGAATGGCTTCCTTAACTCTGCTTGACTTTTTCTTCCAGGATGGGCTAGATTCCTGCAATCCCATGCTGGGCTCACCCAGAAATCACAACCACTGAAGAGCTATTGAGTGCAGCTCCTGTGAAGGGGACACAAGGATTCTTCTCAGCTTCTCCTCCCACACCCCCAGCCCCTTCACCCGGACTTACTCAGGCAAACCCTCTGCATCTCCAGCGGGGCATCCTTTAGCCTGAGGAACTGCCTGCCCTCACACCACACTGCAAACACACACACACTGCAAACACACACACACTGCAAACACACACACACTGCAAACACACACACACTGCAAACACACACACACACACACACAGAGGGAGCTGCAGCCGCAGGATGGAGCCCCCCTGCCCTCCGGGAGAGGAACACAGGGCACTGCCCGCGGCTGGGTGCCCTCCCTTCAACCGAAGGCAGCAGCAGCTCTGCTGGGGGAGGCACCGTGAAGCCATTCCAGAATCTCACTGCTCCCATGCATTTCATGCTACCCTCTCTCTCTCTCTAAAGGAGTTGGACAGCAAAGATTCCCCGCTCTGATAACGCCTTGGCACGGCTGAAACAAAGCCTTCTTTGCAGCTTGCTGCCCACTGGAAAGAAAAGCACCCAGTGTCTCTTTAAGAATGCCCTGCAGCCCACATCACTGAGCCCAGTTAACCCTGCCTGCTCCTCACTCCCTGCAGTGCCGTGAAACCTCAGGATGCTCCCCCCTCCCTGTTCTGCTGCTTCCCCACATCCCTGGCATCCCCGGGTTTATCAGGTAGCCCTGCAGCCCCTGAATTAAAAAACACCAGGGAGCATCTCTGTGATGACAAAGGAGCAGAGCAGTCAGCGTGTTGCCAGCATCCCAGTCACCTCCAGAGCCCACACAGCCTCCCCAGGCACATCACAAACCATCCCTGATACAGCAGGTACCACACACAGCAACAGCAGAAATATTTGCCTTCAACACGTGGCTGTTTCCAAACAGAAACTCTTCTGCAGAGAGGTTACAAAAGGCAGAAGGTAACTACGTGACTCATATTGCAAGTGCATATAAACACAGGGGGGAAAAAAAACCTGCCTCACAAGAAAAACCAACAAGAAACTCAGACTGATCCTTTTTTTTAGTGCAAAGCATGAAGAATGAAATTTCTGCCCTGTATGATCAGTTAATCTCTACCAGGAATTGCATTCTAAGGGTGCCACACAAGCAGAAAGGGGTTTTATGGAGCAGTAAGTTGAGAGGAAAGCAGCAGAAACCTCACAATATTCATCTGGCTCCTTTATGGAAAGAAACTTGAAGAGTAAACAGAGTGAAGTGGTCAGAAAATATCTGAAGAATGCAAACACCAAGGAGAAAGAAAAGCTGTATTAAAAGGTTTTATAACAATCAGCAATGTGATTAAATTGAAGAAAAAAAAAAAAAACAACTAGGCTGAAGTCAAATCTTTGCACCCAAGAGTATGAGAGAAGTGCTAAAGCCTTTCAATTGTCATGTTTATAAACAACATTAACAGAGGCAGAGCAGGGAACTGTCCCACAGAGGCTGGAACATGGACCAGTGCCTCAATTCCATGGTTTTTCCTGTCTCTAGTTCTGCTTTCCATAGTTTCCTAGCAGGCAGCAACCCAATCCAATGACTTCTTGGGCATTCCTTTTTCTAGCAATGGCAGGTTCTTTAAAGGCTCCCATTTGGTTGGAATTCCAGCTGTTTGAGTGTTAAGATTTAGAGAATTGTTTGGACTTGCCTTATTTTTATTCCCAAAACCCATCCATGTGATTTTGAGTCTCATCTGGACAGTCTCACAAAGCAACATCTAAATCACCTGGAGTTCTTCATCTGGGCTGAGATGCTCAAAAGAACAAACATCCTTTTGACTATTATATGATATATGATATATATATATGAGATATATATGAGATATATGAGATATATAATATGATGCTGCTTTGGGGTAATTCTATGGATTCATCTTCAGACTCTGGACAAGTCACCTATGGCTGACCAGGCTGGATTTCTGCTCCTAACTCTTACATAAATAGATTTTGCTCTCTTTAAAGAACTAATTTAAGCTGTAACAATTGCTCACCTAAGCCAAGCTTCCAGCAGAGAAGTTCTCTAGTACACCTCTATTAATAAACATGTTGAAAGCACAAATGCCTTTAATCTGTGTGCCTCATCTGCAAACCAAGGCTAATGCCACCTGGTTTCTTTTACCCTTTGTCCACCTTGAGTATTTTAAGATGTAAGCTCTTGAGGACACAAACTGCCTCTGGAGGTGGGCATGAAAATCTCCTAGCACAGCAGGGCTCTTCTTTTAAGAGACTCTCCCACTGTAAAACACCACAGTCCAGGATCCATTTCCAAAATCACTTGTGCTGTCACCTGTGTCTGAAGCAGAAACTTGGAAGAATCAATAGGGAACCTATTCTTCCTACAAGAAAGGATGGGAAAAAATAATATTTGAAGCAATAATGTTGTTTTACTGCCTTGGACCAGCCACTGAATGCTGCTCAGGTTCTCTAAGCCCCAAGCCCTAGACACTTCCCTGCTTTCATGGCCTACAGCTAAGGGCCAGTTTGCCTGGAAAACCTCATTCCTAAAATGATCATCAGACTGCAAGCAGCACAGGAGCACATCACTGCTCCACAGCTCAGAGAAAAACCAGTTCCAGCTCTGTGGGCTGCACAGCCACGGCCCAATCTCCTCCTGAACAGGGGGAACTTGTGCCAGAGCTCTGTAACTGCTCTAGTTCTATTCCTACAGGGGCAGAAATACACCAAAATTACAGCTCTTCCCTCTCTAAAATGCCTGTCTCCAGTGCAAACCTTTTCATCCACGGCACACCGTGTGCCATCGCTGCACAAGGAAGGGATGAGACCTTGCAAATGATTTCTCAGAATCCTCAGCCCTCACCATCTCTTCCTCCTGTCATTTAACACTGGTTTGTTTGCTTAGTATTTCATTAAAGGAACAATTCTAGTTACAGAGAACTGATCTTACACTGAGAATAAACAAATTGTCCCTCCTCCTCCTCCTCCCCTAGCTAATTCAGTGCTGTGCATTACGTGCACACAGGGACATTTTTTCTGTTACCAAATCTTTGCTACTCCTCAACAGATACTTCCTTCTTCCCTCCCAAGTCTTTTGCATTCAACTCATTTTCCCTCCATCTTCCTTCTTCCAGTCCCAAGGCCTGAAATTAGGTGGGGTCAAACCACATTCTTCTAAATCTGCTCTTACAAGTGGTTCAAAACATATCCCAAATACCTATCTCCCTCTCCCATCAAAAACCCCAACCAATTCCTCCTTGGCCATATGTGTAGAGCAGCTGGGACACTGTCAAATGAGAATGGCAGCAACGTGTTTGCTGCAAAAAAAGCAGAGCACCTACCCTCAGTCACTTGGCTGTGACCAGAGAGAGCAGGAAGAAATGGTTAGAGAAAAGAAAACCACTGGAAAATGTGAAGTATAATCAACAGCACAGACCTAAAGCTGGCCAAACAGAAAACTTGAGTGAAGGGGAAGCTCAGAGAATATTCCACCATCTCCACTCAGCCCTGCAGGAGCAGACAGAAGTTATAGAAAGAAAAAAAAGCTGGTGATTTCTGTGCAGCATTTGTTTTGGTCTCTCCATTTCCTGAACTTAGTTTATATTTGAATATTATTATTATTATTGTTGTGATTGTTATTATTTAAATTGACATGTTGACTTTCACCAGACTCAACATACTGGAATTAGCCTCCAAACTGTGGAACCTCCAGCACTTTTCACATGTAAACACCAATGTGCTTCAGGAGGGAGGGAAGAGATGGATGCTACACCTTGTTCTGCAGCCAGGGAAAGTGAAGCACAGTGAGGTCAGGGACAGACCCAGGCACAGAGCTGGGCTCTCCCAACTTCCAGCTCCAGCAGCCTCCTCAGTTGAAGGGATCCAGCACTAAACAGCCTCAGCTCCACACTTGAGCTGTGAGAGAGAAAATATTATCTGCTCCATTTTATCTGCTCAATTTTATCTGTTAATATTTATTTAATATTTATCTCTTCTTGAGTGAATTTGCCTCCTTCCCTGCTTTTGTGAGGAAAAAAGCAATCTCTGGAGAAGCCTCACTGCAGCCTCAAGTCATTTCAACTCAAGGCCCCTGAGCTGCACAATTCCAGAACCATTCCAAGCAGTTTGCCCTTCACTTGACATTTCAGAGGCTGCTGAAGGACTAGAGATGGAGCAAGGTGATTTTCACCATCTGATAGGCAGAAAAGGCCATTTCAGAGCAAAACAAACGATTGGGATTCAATTAGCCAAAATAATCCCGGCCCAAGGACAGATCTGAAGGAGAGATTCTGGGCTTTGGCAGCAAACTCATAGCAGCATCTTCACAGCATGTCAAAGAAGTGTGTCTAGTGACCCTCAGAGAGATTGCAATAAGCACTTATCTATTACAGAATAAAATTATGGATGTTTATCCATTTAAAATCAAAAACTGATGCCAAAAGCATTGCACCTAACAAACAAGAAACACTAAAGGGGCACTGGTACCAGTCTGACATCACACAAAACCAAAGCTCAGCTCAAGGGCTTCAGAACAACTCAGTTTTTCTCAAAATACTCTCCTTCTGCTGTAATTTTGGTTTGGTTTTTTTTTTTTTCACTAAAACAGTCACTTCACTTGTACTTTCTACCACATTATCACTGTGGGTAATAATTCAGTGTGGCAATGTGCAGTCCAGGACAAAAAACTGGGAATGAGCTGATCTTGGTTCTATTTCTGGCTCAGTGGCTATGAGCACAGTCTGGCCAAGAGAAGAGCCTGCAAGATTTTTTCCTTGCCATGAGTGCACTTGGATTGAGATCCTAACTGTTTGCTAGCACTTCTCACCACTGAAAAGCCCAGATAAAGTAGGAAAACCCCTGCTGCTGACCATTACATTGTGCTAGCAAACCACTGACAAAACAGACTGAGATGGTTTCTCATTCCTACTGCATCAACAGCAAGCAGGAACATTCTGCTTCCTGAGATCATTCCTAAGCTCCATTAGCAGATCCATTTACAAGGAGTGAAAGCTTCTCCTTTCCAAGATGCCAGAAGTGTGTCTGTGTGCATGGTGTCACCTCTGATGGATCATCAGCACCTATTCCTTCCTCTGGAATACAAAGCCCAGAGAAGAAAAATGCAAATGCAGAAGAATCGATGAAGGCAGAGGAGAAAGGAACACTGAAATATTACATTTAAATATGTAATGTGAAGGTCACACAGTGCACAACAGCACAATTATGTAACTTCCATGGAAATGTTTTTGCTGAAATCAATCTTTCCTTCGAGGAAGGATTGATTTGGGAATTCATCTTTCATTTGCAAGGCAACAGAACACGAGTTCATTTTCACTGCACACAGTTAAGTGGCAGCAGCACCTATATGAAACTGAAAGTGATTTAATCAGCTGCATTGCCTCACTATGTAATTAACCACCCAAGAATCCCAAACACTCCCAAGTGTCACCTCTCTGTATTACAACACACACTAATCCTCTGCAACTCAGGACAGGATGTTTGTCTGGTCCCTTTTCCACCAACCCATCACTTCACAGAAGGCCAGAGCTCTACAGGGCTGCTGTGACACCCTCTCTCCCCTCTAGTCATCTGTGGCCCCCAGACACTGAGAAAGAACCAGAAGTGCCCTTAGAGTGGATGCAGAGAGCTGGCAAGTCCAGCCTCCCAGCACACGTAGCTGAAACTGCCTCGTGTTCATCTTCACTGCTCCCTGACATCAAACAACTTCTAATTTTAGCTCTGCTGTTCTGCAGCCCTACCTAGTTCCCATCCCACCCCCACAACTATAGAATAGATCCTTCCTTCAGATAAGTAGGGTGTTAGAACATTGAGAGGATTTTTCTCACCCACAGGCACTAGCAGAAAAATGAATTACAGATATATTTTTAGGTAGAGCCTTTGGCCCTTGTTTTCTCTGCAGGTTCTGTGGCTCAGATATATTCCCATCAACAAATCCACACAAGCAGGAACCACAAAAGAAGGAAAATCTGATGAACAGAGTTGTGTTTACAGGACATCGAGTTCAGCCACCAGCTTGCTTTTGTCCCTACAAGAGTCTTCAGCCAATTGATTCTTGCATCAAAGATCTAAATTAACATCTACCTGAGCTTCATGATGAGCTCCCTAAAACTCTGCAGAAGGGAGAAGCTACCAGCAAGCAGCAGGGCCCAGGATTTGAGGGGAGGGAAAGCCTGCCTGCCCTTCTGGCTTTCTGAAGTGGAAAGCTCAGAGATCCCCAAGCATTTCTGAGATAACAGCAATCTAAGTTGGAAAAAGCAAAATTCCTTTCTCACAATACCATCTCTCAACACCAGGCCTTGGCAGAAGTCTGTTTTTCAGAGAATAGCAGAATATTTAATAATACTTTCAAGAGCATAGCAGTGTGCTAGGGCACTGAAGGAGCACTGCACCTATCTGGAGGCTGAGCACAGCAGATGCTGCATCAGGGACACGGCTACAGCCTGTTGTGATGTCATGCAGGCTGCCCCAGCATTGTGACGTGCTGCTGGGACCACCCCAGGACTCCAGGGAGATGGCAGCAGGTGGTGGGGGGATCATTCTGGGCAGAATGAGGTGGTGTGCTGTGTGTGACACCCTATCAGCCCTCAGCACGCTGCCCTGGGCCAAACAAACCCCAGCTGAGCCCCACGAGCCCCCTGATGTGTGTGCTGTGTGATGCTCTTCAACCCAGCAAGAGGCAAGTCCTCCTGTAGCTCAGAGCAGGCTGCTTCTGTGCTGCTGCCCTTCCTGCCACAGCCAGAAATCATGTGGCTGAGAAGGCTCCCTAAGGAAATCTGCATTAACCCCAGCAGTGCCATGGGGCACTGGAATCACCACTTCTGCAGCAAGAAGCAGATCTGTCTGCATGCCACGCATGAGACATGGGGGGGTTTTTGTCTTAGTTAAGTAAAAGCTAACCCTATAAAGTCACTGCACTGCAAGTAGCAGAGGCTGGACAACCCACATCAAAGTGCCCAGATGAGTGTGACAAGCAGCAAAGAGCTGAGAACTCTCTCTTCTATACTTAGATCTACTTTCCTCCCCAACCATACAATCAGCCCAGCACGAACACATATAATTAGGTGAACCAGGACTTGAAATCACATCCTTAACTCACCCTTCTGTGCCCAGCACAATCAAATAACATTTGCTTATCAACATCCTAGAGGGGGACCAGAGGAGATACAGCAGAGATCCCAACTGCTGCGTGCTTTTCTCAAACGTGGCAGGCAAGCAGAGCGTTTGACTTCTCTTCGGGATGCAGAGGGAGATAAAGGGGGGATGCTGAGAGAAGCAGAGCTTGGTTCTCGCTCCCAGGAGAAGCAGAAGTGCGCAGAAGAGGGAGCCAGGACAGCGTGGTACCCACAGCAGCCGGGCAGGGATAACTCAGAGGGAAGAGCGTCACCTACTGCAACACCGCGAGCAGTTCAGCCAGCGCACCAGTCATCTCCTGACGGCCCCCATCCCTCCACCAGCCTCTTGCTCGGCTCTGGAGTCTGCCCAGAGCAGAGAGGCTCCAGGGGCTGCTGGAGGAAGGCTGGGAGAGCACGGGGAGCGCAGTCGCATTCCTGGTACCCCCGAGGAGAAGGGCTGGGGGAGAGGGATGCAGCAGGGGCCATGTTACTGCAGAACAGCATCCTCCCTCAGCCCGCTGCTCTCCTGCCACTCCGCTAGGCTATTATGCAACTCAGCAGCCCCACTGCATACCACGGAGAGCAGCTTTCCAGAGGCAGCCAGAAAGCAATGAATAACCCTCCTCACCTTTTCCCATCCCAATACCTGTGTGTCTCAGGCTGCCTGCCTTACACGGGGCCATCCACACGTGCAGGGGAAATCAGAGGTTCTCGATGCAATGAACTAGACACCAGAATTACAGAAATTTGGAAGATGACCTATTGAGTCATTCCTGGCTCTGCTCTGTCCCCTGGGGCCCAGTACACGATGCTTCCCAGTGCTGTGCTCTAGGGCTTTTATTTTTTACACAGAAAAAAAAGAGATAAGTGTGATAGCAACAACAGATAAAATAACAAACGAAAAATAACTTCACTGTTTTCTCACACTTGAGAGACAAGGATCTCAAAGCTCTAAATTAATACTGATGCAAAACCAGCTCAATTAAGAGGGAGGCTGTTATTTCTATGATTACTTCCCTTTTCATTAGAGAAAATGAACCAAAACAAAAAAGAAAGGAGGCCTTCAGGTTGCTCTTGTCACCCACTGTGCAATTTTGATCCAAATTACAAAGTCACATTCCCTGTCAGCTGGGGAACAGGGCCCATCTGATAAAGTTCTGATTCAATCCATTTCATTACAACCATTCAAAGACTGTTTACCCCAACTAACTAGTTTTGACATGCTGAGGCTTTCAAGTAGTTTTGATATACCCAAGATTTTATATTCCTCTTTGTTGACCGAGTTTATGATGCATATACAAGTGCATCCCTAAATAAAACACATATTTCCCCATCACAAACTTCACCAACAAAAACGTTCACATGACATTTTAGATATAAGCAGAGCTTTGCTGCTTGACTTTCATCCCCATCGTGTTTTCTTCACTGCTCCCTCTCCAAACCTGAAGTTTTCCCCCCAAAATGATCACAGAATTAATGAGCACCTCAGGAATCTGTTCCCTCCCCTCCCAACCCGAATAAACCACCATGGGGAGCCGCACCCCCAAAAGCAGCTTTTCAAAGACAAGTTGAGTAGCGACCATTCCCCCACATCCCCTTCAAAACGTTTTCTCCACCTTTTATCCCCCAAAAAACCCCTCCACGTGCGTGTGCAGCAGCCGAGCCCCGCCGCCCGGGCGTGTGCGGTGCAGTGTGCGTGCCCACAGCCGCAAATCCCCGCGCGGGGAGCAGCACCAGGGGTGGAGGAGGCAGCGGGGAGGAAGATGCAGCCAAGCCCCGGAGGGAGGGAGGCTCACGGCATCACAAGTCCTGCTGCGGAGATGCCCGGCCAGGGCCGGCCCATTGCCGCATCCAGCGCATCCCGCAGCGCACCCCGCACCGCATCCTGCCCCTCTGGCGGGGCTGGGGCAGCGCGGGCAACTTAGGCGAGCCCTGCGGTGCTGCTAGAAACGAATGTTATGGGGGAAAAGGGGGTACGGCATCACCCCCAAAACACGCACCCCCTCCTTCTTCCCAGCGCTCCCGCTTACCAGGCGAGCTTGAACCCTTTCATTAGTCCAGTCACGATAATCCGATGCCCGTGTCCTTGTCTGCCCACTGACAGCTCCAGAGCTCCCAGGACATATTGGAAGAGCCCAGGCCGGCGAGCGACCCCCGGGGAGCGCCGAGCCCCATGCACAGAGCCCCCCGTGATGGGGCACGGCCGCCTCCTCCTCCTCCTCCTCCCGCCGGCTCCCCACCCGCAGCCCCCCGCCGCCAGGCACCGGGCTCCCCGCACTAGCAGCTGAGCCGCCCCGCTCTCTGCTGAGCATGTGCAGCACCGCGCAGCATGCCATGGCATCCGCGCCTGCCCGCACCGCCCCGGCCCCGCCCGCCCCCGCCAGCAGCGGCCGGCGACGCGCCGGACCCCGCACCCCCGCTTGGGGGTCTCTGCAGGGCGGGGAGCAACAGCGCTGGGAGGGGGGAAGAGGGGAAAGCCTTGGGGAGGGGAGGCCCGCAGGGAGGAAGCGGTGGCAGGGGTTGGAAGGGACCTAGAAGAGCATCCAGTGCAACCCCCCTGCCAGAGCAGGGGCACCGAGACCAAGTCACCCAGGAACAGATCCAGGGGGGCTGGAATGGCTCCAGAGCAGGAGACTCCACAACCTCCCTGGGCAGCCCCTGCCAGGCTCTGCCACTCTCACTGGGAACAAGTTTTTCCTTGTGCCCCCCCTAAACATGCCCAGGAGATGATGGAGCAGGGAGCTTAGGCTAATGCCCCCCCAATTCACCCCAATCCCAGTGATGCTGCAACACCCCCTTTTCTCCAAGACATCAAGACCACAGCACCCAGTAAAGATCTGCATGCAAAGTCTGGGGGACCAGGCCTGAGAAAGTGCCAATGCTTAGCCTCATTTCCTCCAATACACTCCCCTTCTTCTGGGAATTCTTTTATTTATCTTGCAGGTTCTAAATGCAGCCTCCTGTTTCACTGCCCAGGCACCCAGATTATCAGGGAACAGTGCATTGCACAGAGCTGGAGTCTTAACTATTTCTGCCTGCAGCAGGATTAAAGTACTGGAGAAAGTGAAAGCTGGGAGCAGGGGAACACACAGCTCCTGCCCCCAACTCTCTCAACTGCTGGGGGCTTGGACAAGAGCAGTGTGACTGCTGAATCCTAGAGGAATTCAGCAATTGGAGGGGTGGCAGAGGAAGAAGAGGTGGCAGTGTGCAAAAAAGAGAGATTCTAATAATGAAAAGGGTTTGGTTTTTTTTAATGGTTTTATCATTGTTTTGTATCAAAAAGTGATGTTTCCCAGTGGAATGACACAAGGGTTGACCTGGGAATTCACCACCTCAATGGTGGTCAGCCCTCTTTCATCTTTTGCTCACTAAAAACAGTAGAAGGGGCTGATTCTCCAAAGCCATAGCCACAGAAAATAGTTAATTTATTCATATTAATCCAGCACAGGCTCAAGGAGAGAGGACTGGGGCAGTGGGGCCAAAGTTCCAGACATGGTGTGGGTACCACAGATGTCTTGCTGGGCAGTTGGGGTACAAAGAGCAAACTTGGCTCCCCCAACACTTGTGAGAAGCTGCTTCCCCTTTGAAAACACTCATACTGGGGGTGGCAACTGGGGTGAAACTGCAGCTTGTGTAGAACAGCCTTCCCCTGCCCTGGGGAAGGCGAGTGATGGACAATGCCCTGCAGGAGAAGCCCCTTGTAGGCAGAAATACTTAAAACCCAGACTTAGGGAATTGTTTCCAACATGAACTCCACACCATGACTTTATTTCTAGACAAAAAAAAAAGCATCACTTGGCCCTAAAACTGGGCATGTGCATTTCCACTTGACCACCAGTGTGGGAAAAAAAACACATGCAAATCTCATTCTACTTAATCCCAGCTTCATCTCTCCTTAGGTCCAAACCTAGAGCCTGGCATGGATCCTGCTTTCCTCCCTGCAGTGCTCCGTGGCCTGCAGGTTGTCAAGGAAGGAAGCAAATCACAATGCTGTAAAATGGGTCAGGAGACCTGCAAGCTTGGCAAATCTGGGACAGACTAATGCTGCAGAGTCACATGCTTAGAAATAAAAGCTCAGACAAGAAAGGTATTAAGAGATAAGCAGCCATGTACTTTTTTTTTTTTGCTAAAATACTGTGAGGGTTAGAAACTGATCCAAGGAGACAGAGCACTCTGGAGGAGGAAGCATCCATCTCAGCCTGGCTGGCAAGTGCAGCTGCCTCTGCCACAGTTGAGCTGGGATCTGAAATCTCACATCAGGAAGGGTCACCCAGCAGCTGCAGGGAACCCCAAGCAGGTGCCAGTGCTGTCCCTGCTATTGCCATTCTCCATGGACTGGTGCAGCTGTGTCAGCCAGTGGTGCATGGGAAAGGCTTTCCTTTTTCCCCATGCTTTGCACGTAGCCCCTCAGGGTGTGTTATGGGCAAGAATATTAACATTTAAATGAGGTAACAAAAGAGCACATTCATATCTATCAAGAGGGAGAGGCTATGCAGTTATCCTGTCCACCTCTGAAGACACACAAGTTGAACTCCAGCTAAATGATCTCTTTACTCCATCCCAAGCACTCATCCCACAAATCAGGAAAACATGGGGGAAAAAAAAAGCACAGGCATAACTGGGGCTTGAGATCCAAACCCATTTCTGGCTCTGCTACAGAGTTATGTTTTAAAACAATAAATATATATATCCATGTCTCTTCAGTCACCTGTGGAACTACACCTTGTAAGGAGACATTCATTAGATGGTTGTGAATAAGCATCAGTGCTCCACTGCTTTGGACTGTCCAGCTGTCAACATGACAACCTTTGATGGCCACATTCTGCAGGCAAAAGCTTTCCCAAACCATTAGGATTTTGGTTAAATAAAATAATAATAAAAAGCTTTATTATTCCATGGTTTTCAGGTTGAAAGGAAAACAAGAATAGTAGTTGTTACTGTTCCTTAGCCTCTCCTTCCCTCCTTGACTTGATATCTCCTCCTCCATCAGCTAATTCACAACAGTAGTGGTGTCTGCTTCACATCTGGCAGTGTTGTGACCTAGCCCCAGCTCTCCCATCTCAGCCAGCACATCACCTTGCCCCTCACTGAGCCCAACATCTTGCCATGGCTTCCTCCCACACCCATCGTGTTTGGTTTGTACTCATCTACACTGCCCCATTTACAGAGCTGTGTGTCTATTTTCACCAGTGACCACCATGCCTACAAGGTGTTACATCAGCTATTTGTCATCTTCCCTTGCCATAAAATCTCTAAGTCAAAGAATTTGCTTATTTTAACACTATTTTGATTGCTTGGGGTTGTTTTAATTGCAAAATATTGGGTACATTTGCTAAGCAGGAACAATAAATAACAGTACAATGAGTTTAGGTGATGCCTGTGTCCCACCTCATCCCCTGCTCCTCTCCCAGGGCAAGATTCTCACAGCCTTTCAAAAAGGATTAAAGAAGATAATTTGGATCCTGGCCCCCTGCCAGTGACATTTTGAGCCCTTCTGATCTGGAATACCATGAATACAGCCTCCCTTGTGGCTTCCACTGCCAGTCAGGATGAGGAAGTCAAAACAGCACACACAAAATAGAACAAAAACCAGTAAAAATCATGTAGAACTTTCTCAAACTGCAGAAAGACTTGGAATTCATCAGTAGCAGAAAAAAATAGGACTCCAAAAAGAGACAGGATGTTTTTTTGACCTGTGACTATAAACTGCCAAGGCCACAAGAGCTAAAAAAAAAAAAATAAATTGGGCTGTAAGACATAAAACCATAGCTGGGTTTTTTTCCATGCCATCCAACTTGGATGGAAGGAACCCTGAGTGGCAGTGCCCAGAGGAGACAGTGCTTTACTTGCCCTCTGCTGAGGCAACAGCAGCTGTGCAGCATGCCAGACAGGAATGAATTAGGTCTGGGTGCTCCCTCACACTGATCTGATGACAAGAAATAGGCAACTCACACTGCACTTTGCCACCTCCCTTGTCAGGGCCTGGATAGAAGCTGGGAAAAGACAACTACAGAGACTGCCATCATCAGTATTTAATATTTAACACTAATTCACATCCCTAAGCACAAGTAGTACTGGAAACAGATTTTTTCTGGCTCACTCATCAACCCCATTCCAACCCACTTCAAGATGAAAGAGTCCATCAGGTAATTCAATATCTTCCCCACACCTAAAAAGCTCTGAGGACTTTCTGGGGACTTGCAGCACAGACAACAAGAGCCTTTTGGTGCCAGAGGAATGGAAGGCAGCTCACTGATTTATGTTCCCATTTCCACTAGCTGATTACCTGGAAAGTGATTCATGCTTTCCCAGGAAGCATTCTACATCACACTGGCCTGAGATTTTGGGTGGGGTTTTTGGTTTCTTTTGCTCTTTTTCTTTCTTTAAAGCAGGTTTTACTTTTGCCCTGAACACTGAGGAAAAAGCACAGACAAAACAATGAGGGTCCCTGCTTTTAAGAGGGCTGTGAGGTGACAGCACCACATCATGATCCCACAGCAAGGTGCCAGCAAGGGATAAATGTTTTAGACAGTTCAAACTAGATGCAACTTTGCACTCAAGACACATTTTCCTCTAAAGATAATTCAGTTTTCACTACATTCACAGAATTGGAACTTCCATACTGCAGAATATCTTTTCCTTTGATTATAAACAAGGTGAAGCTTGAAAAAAACATGATAGTGAGGGTGGTTTTGCCTTTATACAGCAACAGTATCCAGAATTACTTCAGACAATTTACTGAATGACTAAAAACCTCAAGACCTGCCCTGACATGCAGCTCAGCCCCAGGGCAGCTCTCTACCAGTGGAACCCAGGCTTCTGGAAATGGAATCCAGAAGTCTGTAGCATTTGGCAAAAACAAATGTCAAAAGGAAAAACTCAGAGTTTAGCTGAGACATAACAAGTCCTGCAATCTTAGAGCTACAGGTTTGGTTTTTTTAACCATGGACTCCTGGAACCCAGGACAACACCATGCTAGAGCATCCAGTCCAAGCTGAAAAGCAGGAGTGGGAGAACTACTGGTGCTATTTCCCACTCTTTCCAAGCTAGAGCTCCCTTCAAAGGTGCTTCAATTTCACACCCTACTGAGATAAAAGCACTACATATATTTTGCAGCTATTCTCCCTGCACTTTAACCTCCTTCTGATGCCAAGAGAAGTCACACTGGTGGCAGGCTCATGCTAGAAAAGAAATCATTTGCTATCAAGACTTAAACTGTCATGAGATGAAACCATCCCACAGTGAGTCTTCTCCTTCCTTCTCTCCCCACACCCTGCTGAAGCCATCCACAGCAACCTCTCCCATTCCCATCTACCCCACACCCCCTCCTCTCCATCCCCCCAGCTCCATCCCCAGCCGCCAGGAAAGCAGAACCCCCAACCTGCTAAAGAGCAAAAAAGGCATCAGAGAAGCCTCCCGGGGCAGGGTGGAGGCATCTCCAAGCTCCCCTGAGATGCTCGCCAAAAAGAAAAAGGCTGCCAACCGCCTTCGCTGCTCTCGCAAGTGCCTGGGAAGGGGAAAGCTGCCCTTCAAGCACCCTCTAGTGTCATGGAGCAGCGAGGCAGGCTCTGCCAGCATCCCGGCTCCCCCCTTGGCTTCGAGATGCCTCCACCACCCATTAACTCTCTCCCGGAATTTTCCCACGCATCTTGGAGCTCCACCTGCAGCGTGGCGAGGCTTTCCTCAAACCCTGCAAGAAGAGCAACGCAGGGAGAGACTGGAACCACAAGGTGCCTTCTTCCCAGAGCCCAAACCCCATCCCCAGCATCATGAAAGAGGGTGAGGAGCAAGTAGGGAAGGGGGACACGAGGTAAGAAGTTGCCAAGCGAAGCCACTTACGCACAGTGAGGCCGGCAGCATTTCCATCCTACCTTTGCTGTCGCCATATCAGACGTCTCCATGCTGTCTGCTTGGCCTAGCAGTCAACAAGAGCATTGGAGGAGAAAGGAGAGAAAGTCAAACAAAAAGGATGGAGAAGGCAAGGCAAACAACTTGGCAGGAGGAGGAGAACGATAAGGGAGTCGTTCGGAAAAGCCAGGCCCAACTTTTCCCTCCTGCACCCAGAGATGGGCAGACAAAAATCCTCTCAAGCAGGTGGTCCCAATTGAGATACCTGAGTGTGGCACAAGCCCCAAGGCACTGCCACCACCCCCATCCCCTCTCTGCTGTCACCACCCAAAGGTCTAGGAGGGTGCTGAAGAGCAGAGACCAGAGGATCCTCCTCTTAGCTTCCTTCAAGGCTGCAACTCTGCAGGGAGCAAGCCAACAATTTTTTTTGGACGTGCTACTTTTTTTTTTCCTGCTCGTTCTATGGGGAGATCAACACAACCAAACTCCCAGGGGGGTATTTGAATCAGGAGAAGGGAAGAAAGAGTGGTTTCTGGGCAGTGTACAGGCAAAGGAAGAGTGTTCAGCTGTGAGGAGGACAGAAGTGGGGAAGGAAAAAGCAGGTTCTGAAAGGAAGCAGTGAAAAGAGTCAGGCAAACAGGTAAAGAAGCAAAATAAGCAAAAAACCAGAAACAGACTAGAGAGATATTGACACGTGCAGAGAAAAAAAATGGAAGGTGGAGGCTAGTCAGCTGCACCCTACTGAGAACACTCACCTCAGAGTAACCCTCAAATTATTGGGCCTAAACTAGGAACTCTTTGGTGCACACACTCAGCTCAGACTGAAAAATACCAAATCATCATCCGAGGTAAAACTGGTCCCAGCATCCAGAGGCATCCGTAGCTGCCAGCGCCCTGATTGGCAGAGCAGAGTGACTTCACAAGCCTGTTCATCCCCGAGCTGCTCCTCCCGGGTCCTGCTGGCCCCTCCTGGCCTCTTCCACTCACTACATCCATTTCTCAGCCAGCCCTGCTGGCAATTCCTCAGCACCCTGGCACCGGCAAACCAGACAGACGTGAGCAATCCTGCCTGGGAGGGAGGGAATAAAAACACTGCAGAGCTCAGGCCAATTAAGAGCCTCTGAGGGCTAGAAACATCCCTGCTTGAAAGTGCTTATTCATACACCAGTGCAGCAGCTGTGCTCAGCACACGGGAGGGGACACACAGACCAGGGAGCCCAGAAAAAGTCATTTGCAAGATGCCAAACCCCTCACACCCCTGCAAGGGCAGACATCCAGTCTGGGAAATCACCCTGCTGCCATTCCTGTGGGCACAGGCACCCACACCCTGCCTTCCCTCCTGCTAAAGCAGACCCACTGGGTTTCATTATAGCAAGTATTTTGCAGTGCTGCCACTAGTATGCACTGAAATACATACCAGATGTCACCATCAGGCAGTGCTGAGTGGCCAGCAGTCCACCAAGGGGCAACAAACCACCTCCAAGAAGGGCTGTGGGTGCAGAATACACACAGAACACTGAGCCTGGCACATGGGAAATGCCAGTTCTGGGGACATGAATCTGCTCTGTCCCATTTGACCAACACAAATCACTGCTGGCACCCTTTTTATTCAGCATATTCAAATACACCAACCTCAACTTCATGCTTATCAGGGACTTAATGCCCATCTTAAGAACACCAGAGTTTTCCATCTCCATCCCAAGCCTTGCTGTAGATAGAACAGCTTGAACATATCCAATCCATCACCCAGGAAAAAAATATCCCCACACCACCTGAGTTACAACCACTAAGATAACAACTGACATACTTGTTGTGCACTAGATGGATTTCCAAATGCTTTTTCTGCTGTAAAATTGATGATGGCAGTTCAAAAAGTAGCCATAAAACATCCAGATACACAAACAGCAAATGCATACACTGTGGAAAATTTATTTCCCCAACCTCTTTTATGGAGCCACTGAAATCCCTTCTTGGCAGTCTGCTTGTGTGCATTTGCTACGAGTATTTACAGCAGCATGGGAGGAAAAAACAACCAAAACAGCCTCATAAAGAACCTTCAGCAAATCCCAACACACAGAACCAGCAGCACCTGACTCTGCAATTCACAACAAGCTGAGTTTCCCTGCTGCAGTCTCTTTACAGTGGAGTGTGCCTGCAGTTCCATCAGGATGCAGCAGCTCCCAAGCTGAGCAGCAAACAGGAAGCATCTCCTGAGGAAGTCACTTCTGGGAAGGGAACTGCCCACTGTGACACACTTGAGGTCTGGCTAAGAATTCCAAGCTCTATAAATAGCTCCAGCACTAGTTCTGTTAGCTAGGAGCCTGAGCTTCTGCCAGCAAATAATCCTACATGGCTTGCTGTAAAAGTGACCTGCAAGTGTCACTGCCCCTTCAAAATCAGGGAGCAGCCACCAGGGCTGGACAGATACCCATCGGGGCTTTACTACCACCCATCAGCACACTTCCAGCCTCACACCAGAGCAGGCACCTCTGATTCACAGCAACTGAAAAATCTACTTCTTCCAGTGCCCACACAGTGGAAACAAGGGGCTCAGAGGGTTCAGGCAGGTTAGGTCACTAGAAAAGGTGAGCTGCAGGCACAGCATGCAACATGCTACCTGTGAGGCACCACTTCAGCCACGTGGATTTTTCCATATGGCAAGAAAGGAAAGTCTGAAGGTGTTGGTGGAGCAGGGAGAAAAAAAACCAAACCCTCTGTGTCACTGAAACATGCATGCAAAATAAAACCTGTTAGTAACAGAGCTGGTGAGAGGGAAAACTAGAAGCAAACAGGGAAACGTTATTGGCAGAGACAAAGAACTTGTACAAAGAATGGCAGAATGTGAGCAAGAAGCAGTTCAACTCTTAATGCACCTTCGTGTACAGATCCCCAGGAAAAAGTGTCAGATGGATAAACTCCCAAATCCTTCCTGAAGTCAGCGTTGTGCAGCTCAGAGCCTTTGCTGCCAGAGGAAAAAAAAAACCACCCAGATGTGATCACAGCATCTGCACGTTAGGGCACACCTCCATTTCTCCAGGAAAGCAAAGAAGAAAAAAAGCCACACCACATCTCAGAAAGGACTCCCTCTTCACTGCAGCAGCTGGGAAGTCACGTGAGGCTTCGTTTCCAGAGAGAAAAAGCTGCATTTCACACTCCTGGCATCATGGGAGCTGTAGTCACACTGCAGACAGCACAGCCAGGGCTGTTAGCCATTTCACTGCAGCCTGCCTGAGGGCAGGGCTTGGAGGCCACACCAGAAAACAGGACCTGCAGCTGTCCTCCAAGAAGAAAACACAAAGATGCTCCCCTCCTTCAAACACAGAAGCAAAATAATAAGAATTTAAAAAAATTCCCTACAGCACCTTCTGAAGGGGAAGGATGTTGTTCTGCAAAGAGGGTCAGTATCATGAGGGTGGAGAATGGGGATGATTCAGGAAGCTGCTGCTTCCTCCTTCAGCAATATTTGAGAGCAACAGCCCTCTTGTTCTCAGTCTTCTGGCTCCTTTCCCCGCTTCACTGTCTTGCACATCTGAACTCTTCACCTTCCATTTGCTTCAGCTGCTGCAATAGCCACTTCCATCCCAGAAAAGCCTCATTTGCTCTGAAAAAGGGCAGGCTAACACCACAAAGCTTCATGACTCGTGGGATGTTTCACAGATAATTCTTCAACTTGAATTTGGCAGGAACTGAAAAGCCATCTTCCAGTTTTTAACCTTCCTTTGCAAATAACTTGCAGCCACCCACTAGTGAAAACACAGCAAGACTTCATTACCTCGGGCAGAAACATTGTGGCCTCAGCTTCATTTAGGTCAAGATATTCTGAAATAACTCACAGCATGAAGTCAGTCAAATCACATCAGAACCCAGCACCTCAACAGGAAAACATTTGCACTCGGGATAATGCTGAACTCTCAGATTGGAGCACTTGAAAAAGATCAACAGCCCAGACACTCTGGATCCTTTGGGACTTAGAAGTCTTTGAGTCCATCCAGCTAAATGTGAGGCCAACAACCTTCATTCTTGGGGCTGGCACCCCTGGGGCATCTCATGCAAGATCCTGTCCTGGGCAAAAAACCCTCTAACCTTCTCTGTTGTAGATAAAGGCATCAAAACCTTGCAGTAAGAATATACACCACAATATTTTGGCTTTAGGAATAAATGCCCTAAAGGAAGGACTGCACATACGAGAGGAAAAGTCCTGAATTCTTCCTTTTTAGAAACCCAAGACAGAAGAAATGAGCTAAAGCAGGGGCTCAAAACTGAGGTCTTAACCACAA